>PVJO010016195.1:0-42731 GCA_004026905.1 Hystrix cristata | reverse complement strand
TATTCATATATGTCTACATCTCTGCTTTCTTCTTATTTTCTCCTGAGGCTCCCATACTGCGTATATTTGTTTACTTGATTGTATTCCATACATCTTGTAGTCTTTGTTGTTCCTTTTCATTTTACTCCTCTGAATGTATAATTTCAACTGACCTGTGCTTGAACTAACAGAGCCTTTCTTCTGCTCGGTCATATCTGCTGCTGGGACTCTTTGTTGCATTTTTCATATCATTCATTGTATTATTTAACTACAGATTTCCGTTTGTTTTTTTAACGATTTCTGTATTTGTTGAGTTTATTATTTTGTTCATCTATTGTTTTGTATACTGTTGAGTTGTATAATCTTGTCCTCTTGTAGCTAATGAAACTCCTTAACACAATTATTTTGAATTCTTTCCCAGGCAATACACAGATCTTTATTTCTTGTGTTGCTTGCTAAAATTTTACTAGTTTCCATTGCAGGGTCTTGCTTATCTGATTCTTCATGATCCAGGTGTTCTTGTGTGGATGTCTGTACATTTGAAGGAGCAAACGCTTCTTCCTGTCTTTACCAGCTGTTTTCAGTAGATGAAAACCTTCTTCTGCCTGGTCTTTGAGCTAATAGAACACCTGCAGGATTCCAGGGTTGTAGAACTGGAGCTTGAGCTGGTGTGTGTGTAGAGTTGGATCCATGGTTGTCATACCTGTTACCAGACATATGGATGAGTGTATTTTTTGCCAAATCCTAAAGGAAGATGACTGCTTTTGAAGACATTGTCAGGCAGGGGTGAAGCAGGCCAGAAAGTCACTTCAGGCCTGCAGTTTAGTCTGCAGCCAGTGGGCCTGTTATCTGGGGTGTGAATATGTGAATCTCCTACTGAGTGTCTGAGTGGCTCTGTGGATGGGCAGGCCTGCTTCTGGGACTGTGGTGGAGCATATCTGGAGCTAGCTCATGGCTGTTTCAATTATGCAATTCAGACTGAAGTGAGTGGGCCCATCACCGGCGGTTAAGATGGGCATATCTCCTGTTGGGTCCTTGGGCAGTCAGGACTGCTCTTGGACCTAAGCTGAGTGGGGCTAGAACTAAGTCTCTAGGTCACTTCAGGGTACGTATTTGGAACCAAGATTGTTGGGCCTAGATGGGTATTGTGCTGTCCCTTTGCAGGCAGAAGTGGTACAGAATGGGTAGTAGGATGGGGTTGGAGATATGCCGTTGGGTCCATGACTGGCAGGCCTCTCACTGGGGGTGTGGATGAGCATGGCTTCTTCTGCATCCTTTGGCATATGGTGCAGATTGCAGGACCATGGCCAAGTAGAGTCTACAGGGGACTCTATAGAGGTTGAGTCTACAGGAGAAATGAGGCTATTTGTGGCTTTGCAGCTGAGACTATGCTTAGTGAGCTTGCCTTGGGTAAGGGCCTGTATTCTCAAAATAGCTTTCCTCAATTTGGGGTTCTCCTGGAGGTTTGCAATGTGCTGCCTGAGTCCCAAAGCTCTTACAAAGATGTTTTAGTTCATAGGTAGTTGCCAAATTACTGTTGCTATGGGGATACATGAGTGAGAGGCCTCCTATTACTCTGTCTTGCTGATGTCCTCTTCTAAGCTCCTCATCTAGCCTCTTTTGATGTTCTGAAGTCCAGGTCCTAGAAACAAAAGCCAAATATTTTAACTTTCTTTTTGTTCTAAACTGCCCATGCTGCTGTCTAAGTGGGAGGATGGATCATATATGAACAAGAGATATTAAAGAATGAAAGCAAACCAAACAATAAAAAAAAACCTCTTAACACATAAAATTAGCGATCATAACAAACCTAGAAGAGAGTGTAGAATCAAAACCTTAATTCAAATCTTCAAGCCTCAAGTCTGGTTGTCAAAGCAAATAAGATGATTCCAAAACTAGGCAAGTTATTATCTGTCTCCACATTTATCCTTTAAAATCCTTGAGCCTAGCAAAGTTTGAGTAGATATGAGTTTATATGTGATATAATCATCAGTAGCAGTGAAAGAATCAAAAGAAGGTCTAGGTAATTTTAAAGGTTCATTCGTTGTGATGACTTTAATGCAATCATTTCTTGCCTCTGGTCTATATTCAGGCGCTGTGGTCATGGGTCAGGGGCAAGTTCCACGTATTAAAGGCAGCGAATAAATAGAGGTTATGGCTACCAAATTAGTGCATTAAATGTTAAGTGGGGACATCTGAAAGGGCTTCATATTTTCAAACTCGGAACTTTATAATGACAGTAGAACGGGCAACAATGACTAAAACCACACTAAACAATAGACTACTTGCTGTTTACACAGACTGAGCACTATGCTTCAGTGATTGTGAACCTGGACCCTGAAGCCCTATAGCTTGATTCAGAAACTTGGTTTTATGACTTAACTAAATTTTTCACCTTGAGGAAAGTGCTTTGCTTTTTACCAGGTGTCAACAGAAACATTTTAACTCCTTCAAGTGAGAAATCTCTGTACTGTACACATTGTTCCCATGCCTTCTTAGAAAAGAAATTACTGACTCAGGAATGTGATGATCTTACTGCAGAGAAACTCAAGAGAAAAGGCTACAAAGTTGAGTACCTTGAATTTTATGTGAACGGCTGTTTTAAAACAGAAATACAGCCTGATGCAGTGTTGTAACATAAGGTACTCTTTTAAGAGTACATTACATGGTTCCAGGATTCTGGAATAAAGATAGAGAAAAAAAAAACCCAAGATAAAAATCTGTTAAGTAATAATGACTTTATCAAAGCTGTTTTTAAGTATTTTGATATTGAATTGAGAAAATATGATGCTGTTTTATTGCTATTATAATCATTTTTTTAAAATCATAGTTTTAAAAAAGCCTGGGAGCCAAATCAAACCCAACAGGTTGCCTAGCAACTATAAACAACAAACACTTTGTTTCTTAAGCTAACTGACATTAAAATACTACCAAAGATTCCTAAAAATACCTGCCTTAGAGTTCAATTCTCAGTTAATCTTCTTATTCTCAAGCATGCTTTTCCCCCCATTAGTACATGTGACATTTTGAAATCCCAAGATTCACTTTAGTAAGTATATCAGCAAATCCACCAACTTGGCTTTTTAAACTTTTATATGAATACCTGTTATTTAAATTATTTTCAATATTAGTACTCTGAAATAACAAGTCGAATGTTTGTAAATACAGATAATGCGGCAAAACTTTTCCTTTGGCTTAGGATGTAAGTATGAGGGAGACGGTACACAGCTGAAAAAGTTTGAGTCTGCAGATGAGTGCAGAACGAAGTCATGCCAAGTTGTCCTTTACAAGTCAGTTCCCACCGGCTGGGTCCTTGTCTCACGGAAACATGGTTCGTACAGGAGGTGGAGAGAGTCTGTTTATAGCTGCATCACTCACACTGTGTCCTCAGAGGAGGATTATAAAAAGTATGTATTCTAGATCAAGGCCTTGCCTAAATAGGAAGTCTGGAGATCACCTAAACAAAGAGATGGCTACATGACTCTGAAAGAGGGTTAGGTTACGTTCCTTTTCAGAGAAACAGCAGTTAGTTTTTTGAAAATATGTTTTAGAAAACATTTACCATTCTAATCAACAAACTAAGTTTTGTGTTATTATCTGTTTCTTTTTTTGTCAGAATCTTTTTGGTTTATGTCTTGTACTCTGCTTAACTACTTTGAAGATAAAGATACACAGTGTATCAACTATTGTTATTCTCATATTTTGTTATGAAATTTTGTTTTATTTTTCATGAAATAAAAAAGAAAGCTATAGAGAAAGAAGAAAATATTTAATATTCTAACAAGAATAAATGATCTTTCGTCTCATTTGCTTGGAGAAAAATGAAGATAAATGGGTAAGATACAATATAAATAGAAAAATAAATATTGTTTATCTAAATTCTGAGAAATAATAGTGATGCTAAAATATTTATTTTGCATTTATGATGTGTGATGGCCTAAGTGAATGTCTTACATTTAGAACAGCTAATACTAAACACAGAGAATTAATGGATAGAAAGTTTAGATATCTTGCCCAATGTTATAATTGGAATATAATGGCAGAACCATTTCCAAACCTGAACCTATCTTGTTGCAAAGGTCTTGTTCTTGACCACATATACATTTAAGTGCACAGTTGTTATTCAGTATTAGCTATTGGGCCTATATTAATAGTTTTTATTTTATTTGAAATTTAAGATTGCCAGACAATCTTAACAAGAAGTTAAAAAATTGATTTGAAATTAAGCCATGCTTTTTTTTTATGAATTTAATCAAGCTTAAAAAGTCATAATTAATAATTCACAAGAAAACAAATACTTTCAGCTTATACATGTGGGCTTTACAGCAATTTGCCTTAGTTGCCTTGGGTCTTATATAATTTTATGCCCTTAATGCTTAATTCAGAACCTTAAATATAAATGCTCAATGTAAAATTATTAAATGAGTGAATACCGTTTATATACAAACCTTAATAGTCATTTTTTAGTGGGTAAACCTTTTGCTATGTAATGAGTTTGTTAAGGGCTCTATACTATCACCACACAGAAACATGATAAATCACAGAAATGGTGACTACATCGATAGTGGTTTGCAAGTTTTGGACTCCGGTCTAAATGACTTATGTACAAAGCTCACTTAATCCTCACAATAACCCCATGAGATGGTTATTAGTATCCCCACAATAACAGGGAGGACCCACAGCAGAGAGGGGTTAACAACACATGGCTTGTAAACGATAGAGCCAGCATTTGGACCCAGGCTGTCTGGCTTTGGAGATTTACTATTTATAGTTTACAGCTTCCATAGGGTCTAAAGGGGAAGAATTAAATAGTATAAGGTTGACTAGGAGGCATCAAATTGCGACTTCCCTTCCTTTTTTCTTCATCTAACCTCCTCCAGGGAATACCCTAATCCTTCCCCCACTTTCAAGGAGTATACCTAGGGTGACTGTCTTAGTCGGTTTGGACTACCACAACATGTTATTATAGACTGAGTGGCTTATCAACAACAGAAATATATTTCTTATTGTTCTGGAGGCTAGAAATTTGAGACCAGGATGCCAGCATTGTTGGGTTCTGATGAGGACTTGTAATGGTCTGGATCAAAAATGTTCTTTAAGGCTCATGTGTTCAGACATATAGGGCTTTTGAAAAGTGGCTAAATCATGAGGGGGCACTAGCCTCATTAATGAACTGATCCATCGAGGATTTCATAGCTGACTGTGAGTTTAGGAGGTGGAGTCTTATCGGAGGAAGTAGGTCCTTGGGCGCTTAACCTTAATATTCTCATCCCCTTCCCCTTTACTCTTTGTCTCTTTCCAACCATTTCTGCTTCCTGGCTGCCATAAAGTGAGCAGCTTTGCTCCAGAATGCCTTCCACCATGATGTTTCTGCCCTGGAGCCAACTCACCATGGACTTCACCACCGGAACTATGAATTGAAGTAAACTTCTCTTGGATTAAATTTTGTATGTCAGGTACTTTGTTCCAGGAATTAAACCAGACTAAAACAACTTTCTCTGGGTTTTGTAGATTGCTAACGTCCTGTGGTATCCTCACTGGACAGATGAGAGGGCCCTCTGGGGTTCCTTTAATAAGGGTATTAATCCCATTTATGATGGCTTCAGCCTCATAATCTCATTACCTCCCAAATATCCTACCTCCCTAATCCCATGGTGAATTAAACTTTCAGCATATGAATTTTGGGGAGATACAAACATACTGTCTATTGCAGTAACCAAATTATTGATCATACGTACAAGGCACTTTAGGGAGTAATCAGCAACGCCAATTGGGTGGGCCATGACAGTCAGTAGAAGCCTTTCTGCTCTGCAAATTGGGATTTAGGATCATCATATATATGCTGTAGATATATTTTGTCTTTCTCTTTTGTGTCTGGAGTTGTGTAAAGTAAGCAATTTTATCAACCTCCATTGAAGAATGTTAAGCGTTGTCCATAGTTTGCTATGAAAAAATGTGGTCATAACTATATGCTTTCATATTCTGCACACATATGTGAGGAAATCTGTAGCATAATCTTGGGATGTGTGCTAGGTTGAAGAGTATGCGTACTTGTAGTTTTGATAGACATTTCTAAATCACACTGCAGAGTTTTTATCAACACTTGTTCCTGTCAACATGCATGAGAGTGCCTCTTCTCAGTGCACTTGTCAACAGTGTGCAATAAAATGTTGGATCTCCGCCTGTCTGATAGTTGGAAAATTATATTTCAACCTGGAGATTATTTGTCTTTCTCTCATTTTAGTATCTTTTCTATGAACTGTTTATTTATACTCTTACCTATTTTTTTCCTATCGGGTGGCTGGCTTAGCTCTGGTTTGTTTCAGCCCTCGATATACTCTCTTTGTGATACTTGTTGAAATCATATTTTCCAAATCTGTCATTTATCTTTGCACTTTGCTGATGATAGTTTTTGTTATGCAGAAATTTTTACTTTCTTACAATTGTATTTACTTGTTCTATTATGCTTTTGAGTTTTGAGTCATAAGTAAGAAGTATCGTACTCTAAGATCTCATTTTCTAAAAATTCACTGTTTTCTTCTATAGCTTTGCTATTTAATTTCTGACATTTTTATAATTGATTCAACTGAAATATGTTGTGTATAAAGGTGCTACAGATAAGATAAACTTGTTTTCTAGATGACTATGTGCTTTATAAATCCATCTTTCTCCTACAATTTGTAATGCTGCTTTGTTGCACACTAAATTTTCGTAGGTATTTAGGTCTAATTCTGGAACTTTCCATAGTGAAATCTTGCAGAATATAGGCACTTTATCTCTCTGTTTAATCATGTACAGGTAGAAATTGTTTTAATTATTCTACCTTTGTAATATGTTCTACATATGTAATATATTGAGTTTCTTCTTTTATATCTCTTTTTTAGAATTGTCCTAATGTTTTCTCATGATTATTTTATATATAAACTTTGGAATCGGCTTGCCCAGTTGAAAATATCCTATAACCATTTTAGTAAGATCATGGGGGTTGTATAAATGATAGTGGAGAAACTGGTGTTCTAATTATAATGTGTGTGTTCCTACTCAAGTATGTCTTGTCTCTTTGACAAAGTTTTCTTGGTCTCTTTTCTTAATGCTTTAAATTTTTTCTTCAAATAAATTTTACAAATTTTTTCTTCTATTTATTTTTTAATATAAATTTTATTGATACATTTTAGATATACATAATGATCATATTCATCTTAGGGGTTTTGTACCTGTAACATTTTTTTTGTTGTTGTCATTATGTTTATTTCTTGTGATTTTTATCTCTTATCATTGCTATTGTGCATGGGATTTTTCCAAACCAAAAGCCATACATAAAACAATTTTCCTTCCTTCTGAAAACCTAAAATTACCCCACACTCTGTTCTACTGAGTTGAATATTCAGATACACAAAGTATATAAACATCCCATATAAAAATCTTTACACATATATCTTAGTATTTGTACATTTCTTTAAGCTATCACAGAACATGTAATTCACAGCGAGAGTATTGACACCAGTTTATTAAGAATACTTTTTAAATCAGCTTATGAAGTCAAGAGAATTCCAACTTAAATTTATTTCCTTTCCTTTTGTTTTTTAATCCTCTTCCTCAGGAGCATCAAGATATACACACGATATCAGCTAGTACATGCTAACTTGTTTGAGAACAGAAAAGAAAGCGAGGGAACCCCTGAAAGATGCACCGTTCACACCCCTGTGGCCCTTGACTTCCACAGGAAAGCTTAGGAGATCGTTTCTCTCTGTGATAGACTCTTGCTGGATTCAGACTATGTTTACTCAATTTACGAAAGGGAAGACATCTCCTTTTTGGTAACGACTGTGTTTAACCTCAGACGATTCTACAGCAATTATAGTGAAATAAAAACTGAGCTTTGTGTTTAGAACACGGGATTCCCTTCTCACCCACAGTTATTCTGCTTGCCGACACCATTTCGCCGTTCTCTTCAGTCATCCCTCCTGGGCTGTGCGACTGACTCAAGACTTTTTCCTTGCCTTTCTTGGTTACTGTTCGGACACTGCTACCAGAAGTAGAGGTGTTGACACATCACCGACAGGCACAAGACTGTCAGCTGCCAGGAGATTATTGCTTTCCTGTCCCGGCGGAGGCTGGCCTTGTTTGAGTTCTGCCTCAGATTAAGTTTTTTGAGTAAAAGAAAACAAACAATATTTAAAAGGTTTCTGCCCTCACCATCCAAATTCTTTGTTATGATTTTGTTCCTGAAGATAATTTTAGAAAATCATTTCTGTATCATGAGAACAGAAATTTGCCCCTGGTTCTTGACAGCCCGAAGTGTTCAAGATGAGGACTTCTCTAAACAAGTGGCTTAATGTGAAGATGATTTTGAATGTTTGGCAGTTCCGTGCTGGATGTGTGGAGGAGAAAGTGTCACTATGTTAGGAGGTGAACATTTCTGCTTGGGCTGAATGCATAGCAATGTCTGGCAAAGGAAAATTAACTGTACACCAGTTAGGGAAGTAATTAGGGGATGATTTCCTGGCCAAACAGTGGCATAAGATAGGGCAGACTTTGAAGTCAGACCTGGTTGGGAGCTATGACTTTACAATACACAAGGATTGTGAGGTTGGGTATATCTCTTATCTCTCTCTGTCTCTCGGTCTCTCTCTCTCTCTGTTTCTTTCTCTCTGTCTCTCTGTCTCCCTGTCTTAGTTACTTTTCACTTGTTGTCGAGACAAAATACTCAACACCCAAAGTTAGAGGAAGAAAGGTTTCCTTAGCTCACAGTTCACAAAGGTTTCAGTCCATAATCTGCTGGGTCCGAGGCAGGGTGGCATGGCAGACAGGCAGAAAGCAGCCAGGTGAGCAAGGGATGCAAGCAAGGGGCCTAACCAGCTTCTTCCTGTACTTTACATCCTATCCGGGCTGCTAGGATTAGGGCGGTGCTAAACCAATCAGTGGATTGATTTAGTAATCACATGCCTTTAATCCCAGCATCACACACTCTAGATCCAGCCACCTCTTACCATTGTGAGGCTTTGGGGGGACATCTAGACACAAACCATAACACCCTGTCTCTCTCTCTGTCTCTTGGCTGAGGCCAGAGGATCACGCGAGCCCAGGACTTTGAGGCCAGTCTGGGAAACATAGCAAGATTCCCATCCAAAAACAAAAACGTAAGCAAAATACCACAAAAGGACAACAACAACAATAACAACATCCACAATTCACAACGAAAAAACCCCCGAAACAAACTCCAAGCCAAAAACTCAATTGGCAATTTTATTAAATGACATTGAGCTATTAGCAACAGTGAGCTGTTAGTGCTAGGACAAGCAGTGTTGGGAGCATTTCCTCAGGAACAAAAATGTTCAGTCAACTATTGATCAAAGGGAAAGGCATCATTGACAGTCTCTGTAAAACTGCTGCCATAAACCAAGTTTTTTTCACATTGTAATGTGGTTAGGAAGGTTGGTTGGACTTTTTTCAACAGGAATTTATTAAGTGTATGGAAATACCCAGAAGCTGTATGAGTTCAGTCCCTTCCCCTAAGGAGATTATTGTCTCATTGAATTCTTCATCGAAGGAACTCAAGATATCCATAAATAATGCAACGAAACCCAGCTTCACAATGAATAGAATTATATACTGAATTCCAAAATGTATTTCAAATGGAAAGAATGCCAAAAAGTTTCTTATTCACATATTGGGAAGATCTGTTGCTTCCGCCTGCCTAAAGTCATTGTTTCCTTTGTCTGCCTATTTCTTTAGTAAGAGTAGCTCTTCTCCAACTACAGTCATGTGGTTTAGATGGGTCTAGCTGTCGTCCCACCTTGCTCTTTACATACTCCCCAAGCTCAACCTCCAGGGGATGGACAAGTGACTGGGTGATACTAGCATATCACCTTATTACTCTCAGGGATTAATCATAAGGCAGAGGAAATGACTCAAGTCAGACTACATGGCAGGAGGCCCTGGCTCCAGTGGTTGCTGACATTGAGCTTCAAGTCCAGTTCCTTTCACTTTTGGTCAGAAGTTTACGGTAAATTAGTCCATCCTGTATGCAAAGCCTCACTTGCCTCATTTGCCTATTTTTATGAAAGTCTGATTCAGGCTGTCTCTCTAACAATTGCCAAAGAAATTCCTTCCTATCAGATTCACAGATTAGTTACAAAAACAAAAGTATACCTACAAATCAAATTTATATAATAGACTATGCAATTTCCTTTTTATATTTAGCAGAGTAGTCCTAGTATTGCTGATTAGTAGATTTGTGACTTGGGGTAAGCACCTTAATTTTGCTGTATTTTGTTACATAAATTTAAAATGGGTAGAAGACTAGTGTATACTTTGCCTAGGAGGTAGGATAGGATAATGATGAAGAGCGCAGTCTTCAGAAGGAGGACTTCCTACAGTCAAATCCTTTCTCTGTCATTTATCTGTTTATGGTTTGTTGTGTTCTTCAGTAAGTTTCTCAATCTTTAGTTTTTTAGATGCATTAGGCTCTTTATTTTTAAAATGGTGATATCGCAGGCTGCGTGTTTGTGCTCCCCTGCCAATTTCATAGGCGAACCTCCCCCATAGGATAGCATTAGGGGGTGGGGACTTTGGGATTTAATTAGATTCACAGGAGGTCATGAGTTGAGAATCTTGCCCTTATAAGAAGAGCGGAAGACAGAAGTTTGCTTTCTTTGGCAAGTGCAGATACAAGGAGAGCCCGGCTCTCTACAAATCAGGAAGAGTGCCCTCATGAGACACTGAACCGTAAAACTGGACTTTCGAAGTGTGAGCAATAATTACTTGATGTTAAAGCTATCCAGTCAGTAGTATTCTCTGATAGGAACTTTCATGAAGGCAAGCGCTAATATTATCTAGGTTATATTGTTATGCTTGTTCAGTGAGCTAACGTATTTAAAACACTTCACGTAACAAGCAATATATGTTAATTATTAGTAGTATTATTAAATTGTTCAATTGTAATAGGTAGTAAATAGAATACTTACCTTAATGTCCTCACAGCAAGCATTCATTCTAGTTCCAGTTTGTGTTGATAATTGGCATATCACTCAGATTGATTTTACTAAGATAACAGTTCTTGTCATATTTGTGCTAAAACACCTTCTGTGGATATCTGTCACCTGTAGTTAGCAGTCCTACTTAGATCATATCTTGCCCAACTATTTTAATATATTCTCCGGAAAAGGACTGTCTCACTTGATCACTTCATATATATATATATTTTTGGGGGGGGTGGTGCTGGGGATCAAACTTAGGGCCCTGCGCTTGCTAGGCTAGCGCTCTGCCACTTGAGCTAAATCCCCAAGCCCAATGATCAGTTCACTTAAAGTATTTTCTCATCATCCACTATCTTTCAAGAACTGTGAGGAGTCTGAGATTTTTGACTTCACTTACAGACCAACAAACTAGCCTGCCACAGTCTCATGGATACGGGGAGAAGACGAAAATTCCTGGGTCATTACTCATAGCACAGCAATCAGTCTGAACTTCTTTGCATTGGTTACATTTGCTTCCCAAGCCTCATGGCAGGGAGATAAAAAGGTGTAGGGGGGTGTTTTGCATGTAGGGGTTTGTGTGACAGCCCAGAAGCACTAAGCTTAAGGTACATGATATTCTCTGCTAATAAATCCAAACGCAATAAATAGTGGTTTTATAAAGTTTAGTTGCAATGCAGAATCTGAGGCCATGTGGTGTTTTTTTTTTTTTTGCTATGGTGCATTAAAATCCATGGATCTATCTTACATCTTGAATAACTCTTTTTCCTCAAATATGATTTTTTAACACCATGTCCTGGTCATTTAGAAAATACTGGTTTCATAAGGTATGTAGATCTTCAAAATGTTGACATATTTCAATAAACAATACAAAAAAACACACTTGTTATCACAGCTCTCAACAGAAGAATCTTTAAGTATGATAAGCAATCTGGTTTGCATGTCAGGTATAAGATTTCTAATATTTTATTTCTTCTAATATCCTTATTAACTAATATTCTCATATCTTTTTCTAATTTTCTATGAGAAAAGTGACTAGCTTATAACTAAAAACACGATTGCTCTTCTTTGAGATAAGCATTACTTCAATGCATTGGAAAAGCTTTACATATTCCAACTCAGAGAATATTCAAGGGGTATGTATTTACGAGTCATGATTTTAGTTTGAGCTCAGTCTGGGCAACTTAGTGGTTTAGAGAGACTCTGTCTGAAAATTAAAAAAATAAAAAATTTAAAAAATTAAAAGGAGCTGGAGATTTAGCTCAATTGGAAGACCCTGAGTTCAGTACCTAGTAGTACCTCAAAAGAAATCAAGATTTGAAAATTGAATACATTTTACTGCATCATCAAAGATATGTACTTGTTTATGATTACAATGGGTTTTGATATGTATATACATTATATAATGTTTAGTGAGGGTAGACAGCAAATCTGTCCCCTCAGACATTTACTATTTCCCATGGTGAAAACATTCAAAATCTTTTCTTTCATCTTTCTTTAATACACAATATAACACCATTATCTATGTTCGCCCTGCTGTTTCCATAGAATATCAGAGCTTCTTATTCCCAACTATAACTTAGTCACCTTTCCTCATCTTCCCTTTTTCTTACTCTCCCCAGCCTCTGGTAGCTACTATTTTACCTTCAATTTCTATGAGTAAGATCATGCTGTACTTGTCTTTCTGTGCCTGGCTTATTTCACTTAAAATAATTATCTCCACTTTCATCCACGTTGTTTCAAATGACAGGATATCATTTTTAATGTCTAAACAGTATTCCATTGTGTGTATGTGCCACATTTTTTTAAATCCATTCATCAGTCATTGGACGTTTAGGTTGTTACCATTTCTTAGTATTATGAATAGTGTTGCAATAAACACAGGAGTGCAGATACTGTCTTTATATTGATTTCATTTCTTTTGGGAATAAACTCAGTAATGGAAGTGTTAGATAATATGGTAGTTCTATTTTTAATTTTATGAGAAAACACCGTACAGTTTTCCATAATGGCTGTAATTTACATTCCTGCCCAGAATGTAGAAGAGTGCCCTTTTCTCCATGTCCTTGACAGCACTTGTTATATTTTGTATTTTTAATAAGACTCTGCTTGTTGTAGTGAAGTGATATTAGCATTTTGATTTGCATTTTACTGATGATTAATGATGTCAGGCATTCTTCAGTATGTCTTCTTTTGAAAAATGTCTCTCTAAGTCTATTGTTCATTTTTTATTAGGGTTATTGTTGTTGTTGTGGTTTCCTATTGAGTTTTTGGACTACTTTGTATGTTGTGGATATTCACTCCTTGGTAGATGTATGCTTGACAAATATTTTTTCCCATTCAGTGGGTTCTCTTTTCACGCTGGTGTTTGTTTCATTTGTTGTGTAGAGAAACTTTTTAGTTTGATATAATATCCTTTGCCTATGAGGTGTGATCAAAATATACAGTGAATGTTTAAATTTAAAAAATTTACTACAGTAAAAAGCACATTAGCTTTAATGCCTTTCAAAATACTCCGTCTCTATTCAAACACACATACCCCATCATTATTGCCACTTTTGGAAGGCAGTTTTGGAAGTCTTCTCTCTTGAATGTCTTTAATTGCTTTGCTGTAGCTGACTCGATGTCCTGAACCCTTACAAAATGTTTACCTTTCATCGTCATCTTGACTTTGGGAAAAAACCATAAGTCACCCAATACCAGATCCAGCGAATAAAGTGGATGAGGACACACTTCAATGTTTTTATGAGCCCACCTTTCTGTTGGATGCCACTCGTCAGCAGCATTCACTGTACTTTTGATCACATCTTGTAAAGACATTCACAAAAGAGGATTTCCAGGGCTACTTTGGAAAGTAGTAAGAGCAATGGGATAAATGGGTTCAAAGGGAAGAATGCTATTTTGATGGTAATATCAATGGCTATGTGTCTTTTACTGTCATAATTAAAAAAATAAACATTCACGGTACTTTTGATCATAGCTGGTGTTTTTGCTTTTGTTTCCTGTGCTGTTCTGGTCATGTTCAAAAGAATGTTTTTTTCTACTGTTTTCAAATCATAGTTTTGAAGTTTCAGGCCCTGTAGTTAAGTCTTTAGTCATTTTGAGTTGATTTTTATAACTGATGAGAGACAGGGGTCCAGTTTCAATCTTCTGCACATAGATAACTAATTTTCCCAGCACTATCTCCTACAAAGACTGTCCTTTCTTCCACGAGTGTTCTTAGCACCTTTGTTAAAAATCACCTGGCTGCAGATGTGTAACTTCTAGGTGCTCTCTTTTGCTTCACTTGTCTGTTTTTATGGCAATATTGTGTGGTTTCAAATACTACAGCTCTGTAGAATATTTGGAAATCAGACAGGGTAATGCTTCTTAGTTTATTCTTCTTATTCAAGATTTCTTTGGCTCTTTGGGAATTTTTTTGTGATTTTAGGATTTTCTTCTAGTCCTTAGTAGAAGGACTGTCTTTAGTATTTTGGTAGGAATGGAAATGAAACTGTAGATAGCTTTGAGTAGTGTGGACATTTTAACAAACAGATTTTTCCAGTACTTGAATGTAAGATCGTTTCTCATTTTTTGTGTTCTTTTGAATTTCTTTCATCAAATGTCTTATAGTTTTCATTGTAGAGATTTTTTTCACCTTTTTGGTTAAATTTATTACTAGGTATTTCATTTTGTAAATATGATTGGTTTCTTTAACTTTAAAAATTTCAGACAATTTATTATTGTCCTATAAGCAGTATTGGTAATTTTTGTGTGTTGATTTTGTATCATGCAACTTTTGTTGAATTAGTTAATAGTTGTTTTTTGGTGATGTCATCTGTAAACTGACAGTTTGACTTCCTCTTTTCCCTGTTTGGAGGGAAATATTTGTTTATTTCTTTCTCTTAACTGATTACTTCGGGTAGGATTTTCAATACTATATCAAATACAGTGGTGCAAGTAGACATCCTTGACTTGTTCCAGATCTTAGTGAGAAAGATTTCAACTTTTTTTCATTTGGTATAATGTTAAATTTGGACTTGTTATATTTTTTTCATGAAGGTAGATTGAATATTTATCAAGTGTCTTTTTCTGTATTAGCTGAGATGATCATGCATTTTAATCCTTCATTCTTTTGTGGTGTGTCACATTTATCAATTTGTGTATGTTGAATCATTTTTGCATCCCTGAAACTAGCTTTTAGACATCTAAACCTGGAGTGTATGGTGGTAAAGAGTAAACATAGTCTAGCACAGTTTTTTGTCATTGCCCTATTTGTGCTAAGTTGCAAGCAGTTTTCCAGCCATTGTTTCTTTTCACCATTAGTGCACATATTAACACGGTGAAAAAGGCAAATAATATCTTAGTATTACAGAAATAATTTTGACTTTGTGTGTGCCTAAAGGGTCTCAGAAATCCCTCACTTTGAGAACTGCTGAGATTGGGAGACCTGCTAGAGGGTAATTACAAGGACATGACCATATGTTGTAAGGGATGAAAGAAAAGGAATTTTAGAGAATGAGTACCATCTTAGTCTGTTCAGAATGCTGTAACAAAATACCATAAACCAGGTAGCTTATAAACAATGAAAATTTACTTCTCACATTTCTGGAGGGCGGGAAGTCCAAGATTAAAGTGCCAGCTGACTCAGTGTCTGATGCGGACCTGTTTCCTGGTTCATAGACGGCACCTTCTAGCCCTGTCCTCAGACAGCAGAAGGGACAAGGCAGTCTCTGAGGTTGTTTTGTAGGGCACTAATCTCATTCATTAGAGCTACACCCTTATGACCTTCTCACCTCCTAATACCATCACCTTGAGGGTTAGGAGTTCAACGTAAGATCTTTAATGGGACAGAAATTCAAACCACAGCAGGCACACTCATTCTCTTGTATCTTTGGAAAGTCTAAGTACAGATGCCTGGCACCCATCACAAAATATGAATAGAGAAAGTTAAAATTCAGTGAATTCTCTTGGGACATACACACTTTGTTGACAGGTTGAAGAAGTGGTAGTATGCATAGCTAACATGGTTATTTAGGTCATGGTCTACCTTGGTGCAAATGCTAGCTTTGTCACTTTCTTAACCAGTTTATAACTTGCCATCCTCATTTGGAAAATGGAAAAAAAAATCTACTTCAAACAGTTGCTACAAGGATCACATGAATTAATATTTGCAAAATAGAATAGTACATGGAACATAGCAATCTTTATTTATGTCTGTTTATACTTTTGCTATGATTGAAATAAAAATGGGATTAAATAAGAGAATAAGGGGAGAGAAAAGAAGAATGTAGAGAATTAGAAGTAACCAATATTTAGGGGAAAAGCAAAGAAAAAAAAAAAAAAGAACCAGTGAAGGAGACAAATTGATGAGGAAGGCCGAGGAAAACTCTGGGAGGAGGTGTCCCGAAGGCCCAGGAGGAATTTGTCCCAAGGTGAACTCAGCCAGGAATATGAATCTTGAGATAGGGGGTGTTGCCTCTGCCTTGCCCTCTGCCACATGTACTGGATTTAGCACAGTGCCTGATGCATAGCAGGTGCCTAGCAAATATTTGGTGAATAACAATGTAACAGAGAAGTTGAAAAACAAAGGGCCTGAAAATACTCATTTATGTTTAGAAAAATAGGTCAGCTGGGGACTTAGATACTCTGTATAGTGCTATATTGTAACATTGGAATTTGAGGGTAAAATGTTTTTAATTTGTAATTTAACCCTTGGAGCGATTGCCTCTTAATATCATTGTTTCATTACAATTTGGTGAAACTGGTCTGACATGTCATTTTTTATTAATTACATTTGGCCTGTGATCATAAGCATATTTTTAGACTTTTTTCTTAATGCCAAAATGAGTCATTAGCAGAAGATCTGGTCATTAACCAGGCCACTGGATGATTCAAGATTCCATCATTCGACCTCATATTGAAAATATGAGAGCTTGACCAACAGTACTCTAGCAGTGTTTTCTGTTTTTTACTTTTACCATATAGGAAAAATAGATCTAAAATACTGATTATGGGCTGGCGATGTAGCTCAGTAGTAGAGTGTTTGCCTAACATGCATGAGACCCTGGGTTCAACCCCCAGCATCGCAAAAACAAACAAACAAACAAAAACAAACAAAATCTGAGTTTCTTTTATTCGTGCCTGTGGCAGTACGTAGTTCTTCACTGAGATTGGTTATAAAAACTTCCACATGAGTAATAGTAACATCTATTAGCACCACACAGCCTTTTTTAGGCTAGTAGACTCCATTAAATTTGTCTTGGATTAAATTTCTCTAATTATTACATTACTTTTGCCACTTCTCTGCTTACAAACTTGCTATAGAATACACATTCAAGAGTCTTTAATCTGGCTGAATTCCTTTTTCTAAATTGTATCTATGAATTCTTTGCTGTAGCCACACTACTTTTCCTCAGTAACAATTTATTCCCCATTCGTGTATCCTTTCTTAGACTTATTTCTCGATATCGTAGAGTATTGGAATGTTATTTTCTGTTATATTATCCAGATTGTTACTGGTACTTAGGAATATGACACCAATTTTTGTTCACAACTTTTTATTCATAAATCTGTATATTATTTTTAAATTCTAATGGTTGAATATAGAGGCTATTGAATTTCTGTGCGGATAACCATCTTTTCAACAAGTAGTGGGGCATATATCTTCCTTTACAATAATTCTACCAAAAATTTTATTGGCTTGCATTGCTAAACATACATATTAAAATGTTTAATAGAAATAGTAGTAACTGGCACTTTTTTTTTTTTTTTGGTGGTGCCGGGGATTGAACTCAGGCCCTTGTGCTTACAAGGCAAGCACTCTAATCACTGAGCTAAATCCCCAGCCCGTAACTGGCACTTTTGTTTTGTTTTTGACATTGAAGGAATGTTTCTCAAATTTCATCATTAAGCTATTTGATGAATAACTATATATATTTCAAAGTGCTTAAGAACTAGGACAGGTCCAGTCTACCTGGGCTTAAACTTTACCTCTGTTGCTTGCTGTGGTGTCCCCTTGGATAAATAAACTCTACTTTGGTTTCCTTGTGTAACACAGCAGACAGCAACATTTACATCATAGAGTCATTTTAAAGGTTCAATAAGCTATATTTGTAAAGTGTTTAAAACTGTCTGGTATATGGCAGCATGATACAAGTGTTCTTTATATAAATACCTTATATAAATATAAAGGAATTTCTCATTTGGTATATTTCTTTAATTGATACTATTATGTTGAATAGCTTTTAAATTCTTTTTAAAGTTATTGCATTTTACAATTTATTTCTTTATTTAATCAGTACATGTCTGCAGTACATAATGTTTACATTCCTTGTGTGGAGTTGGCACATGTACATAACATACCTTAATTCCTTTTTCATCTTCTTTTCCTTCCCTCCTGCCCCCTCCCATATATAATTATGAGTTTAAAAATAGTTTGCATCTATTTAATATTGTATTGAAGGCTGAATAGCCAGGACAATCAAGGGAAAAAAAAAGAAGAAAGAAAGAAAAGACATTTTGATTGGAAAGGAGGAAATAAGAGAATTATATAGACACAACATGATTTTACATACAGAAATCATAAGGAATCCACCAAACTATTAGAGTTAATAAGCAAAATCAACAAGTTTGCAAAGTACAAGATTAATGTAAAAAATAAAAAATAAATTATATTTCTATACACTAGCAATGAACAATAAAAAAGGAAGTTAAGAAAACAATTCAATTTATAATAACATCGAAAAGAATGAAATATTTAGAAATAAAAGGAGTGAAAGAATTATAAAGGTACCTTATTATTCTGTCTATATTAAATTTCCAGGATAGGGGAATCCATAGAAACAGTATATAAACCAGCAGTTTCCTGGAGTTGGGAATAGTGGCTGAGAGTGTGTGCCAACAGATAGACAATCTCTTCCTTGGGTGATAAAATGTCCTGGAAATTGTATTTTTTGAATAACTTTGCAATATGTTAAAGACCACTGAATTGTGTATTTTAGAAGGGTAAATTTTGTAATGTGTAAATACTGTACTCTCTTTCCCAAAATATTAAAAATGGTTGTCTGATATTTTAGTTAGAATTTTTGCATCTATGTTTATGACATTTGTGAGTGTGGTTATTCTTCTGTTCTTACACTATCTTTATTTAATTTTGGTATCAGAACCCAGATAATCTGACTACTCTCTTATTTTTTCTACCAGCTGTCCTCGTACCTGTCTAGGTAAAATTCTACTTTTTTCCCCTTTAGCAGTACTGGGTACTAAATCCACAGCCTTTGGACTGAGCCACATCCCACCCCCCACATTGGGGTGGGAGACAGAGTCTTGCTAAATTGCTACATTGCTGAGGCTGGGCTTGAAACTGGAATCCTCTCGCCTCAGCCTCCTAGAGTCTTGGGATTACAGGCTTACACCACACTTTGCTTCTACTTTTGCACCAATTCTGCTTCCTTCTTGCTTATTTGAAGCTGTAACTCCAGTAGATTCTCTCTTTCTTACCTCATCATTTCCTCTATTTAATAATTCCAATGAGTATTCAATAGTGGTGCCACATATATTTTTTTTTCAAGAAGATGCCCACCCTTGACCCCACGGTCTCCTCCAATTGCTACCACATTTCTTTGCTACTCATTTTTTCAATAAGAAATGAAATAAGCCTTGCAAAGCTTATTGAAAAATTTACTTATAATAAAGACCTTACTTTCCCCCTTCTATTCTCTCTTTGATCCTCTTTAATCAACCATTTTTTATTTATCCATTAAAGCCATCACTTAGATCCACACTATTAAAATTCCAATAATCAATTCTCTGTTATCTAACTTGGACTCATAGAAGCATGTGACACAACTGATAACTCTCTTCTTGAAATAATTCCTTCAGTTTATTTTTGGGACACCATTTTCTTAAGGTTCTCCAGTTTTACTCATTAGTTTATCTTCTCAGTCTTTTTTGATGGTTCATCCTTGCATTAGTTTTTTTTTTTTTTGTACGTAAGAAATTGCTATACATTTAGCAGTTTAAAACTACACATGTGTCTATCATCTGACCGTTTCTGTGGCTCAGGAGCCAGGGCGTGGTGTAACTGGTCTCTGGATGGAGGTGGCAGAGGGACCGATGAAGAGCTGGCTTTACCACATCCTCATCTGGAGGCTCAGGGTGATGAGTCAGCTTTCTAGCTCCCTTTGCTGTGTGTCTAAGACTGAGGGGCCTGGTTTGTTGGCGGTTGTTGCCTGAAGACCACCCTCAGGTCCTTGAGACCATATAGTTCCTTGCTACATACACTTTTCTAACATGACCCCTCACTTTGTCAACACCATAAGGAGAATGTCTGATCTCTGAGTGTACCTGGGGCCTCCCTTCCCCACTTTAGGACTTTTTCACCTACGTAAATCAGACTCACAAGGAAAATTTCCTTTTTAAAATTTACTCAAAACAAGTAGATTCAAATCTTAATTACATATAGAAATCCCTTCACCTTCTGTTGGCTGGAAACAAGTCGCATGAAAATCAAGAGGTGGAAATTCCCAATAATTCTGCCTACCACAATCTTCATCTGTTTAAGTTTTAAAACTGGAATTCACTGAGGCTCAGTTCCTGGACCCCTTCTTCCTTGTCTATTGTGCCGGATATCCTCCATTTGTCATTCTCTGTTTGCTTTCTTCCTGTCTCTTCTCAATTTGTGCCCTAATATGTAATTTGAACACATGGATCAAAAAGTTCCTTTGACTTCTTCCTGGAAAGAGAGTAGAGTTGAGTGTTTATTCCTCTGGCTGCCTTGCTGCTGGGTGATCTCTACTGGCCAAAGTTTACAGCTCTTGTCTGGGGCCATCTCAATTCAGCCACCTTCTTGCATTCCTAGTACCTCCTTTCTCTCTGGGACCCTTTAGGCTGTCATCTGTTGAACTAATGCATTATTCCTTATTCTTTAAACACTGACACATCATTTAAATAGCTCCTTTGTCGAGTTCTTCCCAAATTACATGGTTAGACTGACTCATAAATGTACACACTCTTCTGATCTCATCTAGTCTCTTGGATTTAAATTACATTATTCCACTGGTGACTGTTAAATTTTTATCCATAACCTGAACTTCTTCCTTGGAATTCCTACTAGAAATTTCCACTTGGTTATGTTCTATGTACCACAAACTCAAAATGTCCCAAATTTTGGACTCAGCAAACTTCTGAGCACAAATCCTACCTCTCTACATACCTTCCAGTCTCAGTAAATTGCAATATCATTCTTCCAGCTCTGAAGGCTGGAAAGTTTGATGTTAGTCAAAAAGTCTTTGGCTTCCCTATTTCTCTCACTCTCACGGACTCATCCAACAATAGTCCTCTTATTTATCCCTTCAGTGTATGTGCAGACTCTGAAGGCTTCTCACCTCTACTGTTTCCACCCTGGTCCAAGCTCTTATCATTTCCACTTACCTGGGGAGACTTTTTTTTTGCCTCCTTGTTTCTTTTCATGCTCTTCAACCTTTACTCCAGTCTTTTCTCACTAAGCCTGATGCTGATTCTTTTTTTCCTTCAGTTTTTAGTTTTTAATTGGTACATGTTGCATTACATAATGATTACTGTGTGGAGTTGGTACATGTACATAATACATCTTAGTTTTTTTTTAATACCCTTTCCATCCCCTCCCTTTCTTGATCCTTTTCACGTTTGAACAAAATCTGTCTCCTTACTTCCTATTATTTATCTTTTACGCTGCTCTTGATTGATATTTTGGGTTTCTCATATAAGAGAAACCATGAGGTAGTTAAGCCTGTGTGTCTGACTTATTTCACTTATATGGTATCACTTGATATATAAACTATATCGTGTCTCTCTTCTCCTCAAAACCCCCTAGTGGGAAAAAAAAGTCAAATTAATCTCACAGAAGTAGAGAATAGAATGGCGGTTAGCAGGGGCTGGGGAAGTTGTGGGGGGTAGTGTAGAATGGGGAGTTGTTGGTCAAAAATGCAAAATTACAGTTAGGAAAAATAAATCCAAGAAATCTATTGTACAGCAGGGGGGTTATCACTATGATGCTATATAGTTGTTGTGGTTTAGATTCAGAGTGTCCCCCCAAAGCCTTGTGCACTCACAGGTGGGGCTTTTGGAAGGTGATAGAATCACGGGGCCCTGGGACGTGGGGTCTGGGTGAAAGAGACAGGTAGCTGGGGGTGTGACCTGAAGGGTGCATCTCCCTTCCCAGTTCTCCTTTCTCTCTCTGCTTCTTGGCTGCTGTGAAGAGAGCAGCTTTCCTCTGCCAGACGCTTCTGCCATGCTGTTTCTGTCAGACTATGAATTGAAGTCTCTAAACCCTGTGAGCTTGCCGGGTGTGGTGGCACATGCCTCTAGTTCCAGCACTTGGGAGTCTGAGGCAGGAGGATCACTGCGAGTTTGAGGCCAGCCTGGGCTACGTAGTGAATTCGAGGCCAGCTTGAACTGCATGGTGAGGCCCTCGCTCAAAAACAAAACAAAACAAGTCCAAATAGACCTCTCTTCCTTCAAGTTGTGATTGTTGAGTACTGTGTCCTAGCCATGAAAAAGCAACTAAAACCATAGTATTATTTAAAAATACTGAGAGTAGATATTAAGTGTTCTCACAAAAAATCATAACTGTATGAGGCAATGCATTTTAAAATCAGCTGTATTTAACCATTCCACAGTGTATAATGCATATATATGTCATTATTTTGTACATGACAAATACATACATTCATAGCAATTAGAAAGGGAAGAAGGAAGGAAGGAAGGAAGGAAGGAAGGAAGTTAGTCAGCCTACAAGGCTCCATGCGACTTGTCCTTTTGCTACAATCCCGACTTTCATCCTCACTGCTCTACTTGCTTACTTCTCTCCTGTCACACCAGTCTCCTTAGTATTCCTTGAACCTACCATGCATGTTCCTGCCTTGAAACCTTTGAACTTCCTGTGCTATTTCCTGGGACCTCTGTCCCCTTCCTATCTATGTAGCTGCCTTCCTCAAATGTTACAATCTAGCTAGGTTTTCTCTAGCATTCTGGATACAAAATTGTCCTCTTCCTTCCATTTTGGTGCTTTTCTTTCTCTCTACTGTGTTTCCCAAGAACTTTTACACTATGCCATAGTATACACTCAGTTGTTTATTTGTGGTGTTTCCCACACTGTGTCTCTTCCTCACCAACTACAAAGTAAGCTCAATAGGGTAGAGTCTTTATTCTATTCACTTGTTTTTCTCCAGTACCTGGATGCTGCCTGATGTATAGTAGCTCCTCAATATACAGTTGTTGGATAAATGACTGAGTGGATGAAAATAGTTCATACTTTTAAGGTATTATCATATAGCTTTGGTAGGGAAGATTTATAAAATCTGTAGAATTATTTTGGGGTTCCATGTTTTGGGATAATGCAGATATATTTGTGGAGCTAGGGGGTCTTTGGATTGACTCTTGATTTTAAGAGTGTGGGTTTTTTTCATCTTTCTTGCTCAGGTCAAACATTTCCTAATAAACCACAGCTCCTCGCAGCAAGTGGATTGTTTTTTAAGCCTCCTACATGTTTATAGAAGTCCCAACCCAGCTGCAGCTTCAGGCAGGCTGCCTGGTTCTAGCCACTCATCTCTTGCTCACCGCGTTGGCTTTCTGTTCTGTTTCTGGTTCGTGGAGATATTTATCTTGATTTTGTACCCAGCTAATGTCATAATGCTTTTATCTTTTTATGCATTTCCAACTATGGCCGAGTGTTTAGAATAGAGAGGGTGTGGTAATTTATGAACTCATTAAACCCTCTTGATTAGAAGTCTCCATACATTTCTAAACAATGTTTGAATTGTTGCCAAATTGAAAATCCAGGAGACAGCACATAAAAATTCAGATTTACAGTTTGTCTTAAAAATTGGTAACATCTGGCAACACGAGGCTTGCATTTCTGCATGTGGCCACTGCCTGGAGGTAAATTACTAAGACCCTTCTGTGGGTCATGTCCCCTGCAAGTTGCCAAGTCCTCGCCATGGCGTAGTTCTCCAAACTTGACAGAAATGACTTCACTCCTTTGCTTTATCTGTGTAACCCCTGCAGGCGTTTTAATTTGTGATCCATTCGGAGTACATGATGAGCTAATGCATCAGGTAATTTATTAAAAGGTTAAAAATAAAACTCTCCAAACCAAAAACATAGTCTTTATTTTGAACAGTATGTGAGAGAAAAGAGAGAGAGAATTAGAGTTTTTTTTTTCTTTGTGCCCAAGTTTTTTTCCCCTGTTTTCGTGCACTCAAAGCTTTCAAGCCTACTGAACTTGCAAATTTTCCCTTTTAGGTGAGAATATGCCCTTAAGGAATTTTTCCCCCGTAAAAATGTCAAATAAAACTTTATATGAGAGGAATGCCCTGGAGTAGAGTGATACCGTTACACAATGAGTAACACTGAAAATATAATGAGTGTACTCCTATGTCTGGATAAAGCTCTCTAATTCATCAATGAAGAATGGACTTATTTGGTGATAAGATACACTTTTCTTCTAAACTGAACGGAGCAGTTATAAAAATCAAGTTTTCAAGTGCAAGAATCTAGGTAATTAGCTCCTTGATTGCCTCCGCTGCATGCATTTGCCCTGGAATGACCCGTTGGCGGTTTCAGGCGTCCTGTACTTCTTGAAGTATAAATGTGTAGTTTACACTGAATAGTGACTTCCATCCAAAGTACGCAAGTGTCGCAAGAGTCAGCACAGGCTGGGCGTTTGCCTCGTCGGTATGATTTGCGGAGGATCAGGAACGCCTATTGCTCTTCATGTTTGCTGTGCTAGTGTGTCATGGTGCCAGAAGGGACTGTGTTTCTCGTTTATTCAGGTTAATGCAATGAAGCTATTTGTTGAATAGCAAGTAAATCCTCTTATGATTGTGCCATTTGTCATCTCATTACAGATTTCAAAGTTGCAAAGACAGTTTACACAATGCTGCTTGTTCCTTCCTGAGTACTCTGCCAGAAAACTTATCATACTCTGACTTGTTGCTCATATGCATTTATTATTTATCTCTGCCTAGATGGTCTACAGAGATTAATATTCAAAAGTATGGTTTTGAGGTTGTGGTTGTAGCCATTTTTTGTTCAACTATTTCCTTCCTATAAAAGTTACAAGTCTTTTCTTAAAGTGAACATTTATTATGAGTTAGTTAATACATTTCCAAGAAAGAGCCATTACATGGGATAAGATTTAAAGAAAACCAAACATTAGGCAAATTAAAGTTTAATAATAAATTAGATATTAATATTTAATAACTTAACTTTTTAGCCCAATCTTACTTTTTCTGCTAAGCTCGTTTTCATTTGTCAGCTTTGACAAATACTGTTTTAATTTGTCATTTTCGTTGTTTTGCTTTTATTGACTACAAAGTCCTGATGGTTGATTCCTCTCAACATTTGCTCTTGCTAGAAAAGAGAAAAATCTTCCATTACTTAGGAGCTTAAGTATTGTGTGGTTTCTCTAATATGAGAATTCCAAAATATAAGTGAAGAGCGAAATAAAATACAGATAAGAGGAAGAAATAGGGAGATGGATCTTCTGCAAATGGGAGGGAACCAAGAGATGGAGGGAGGGGAAGGGAATGAGAAAAGACTCGAGATGCATTAGGTACATGTTCCAACTCCCCACAAGGAATGTGATCATTATATAATGCAAATATCTACGAGTAAAAAACCACAAATTGAAAAAATAAAAATACTCATGAAAAAAGTTAAGTTATAATTTCTTGAGAATGTTTGGTTCATTGGATGGGACAGAAAGATGCATTTTTGTCAACTTCTCTGTTTCTCTTAACCCTGGGGTAGGAGAATTCCTTTTGAGTGACCTAGATTTGAGTTTCTATTTAGTCAAAGGAGGGTCTTTCCTTCCAGAAACTGAAACGGTTTCCATTTCCCCTCCTTAATACTTACATGTGCTTAACGCCCCAAACACTACTTTTTAAAAAGTCTCCTTAGAGATTGGCTGGACTCTTCTGTCTTCAGGGTCTCCTGAGATGTGCTGGAATTTTATCTTGAAAATTCTAATTTCAGCAGTTATTCTAATTCATAATGTTAAGTGAAATAAATCAGACACATAAGCTTAAATATTGCATGATTTCTTTTATACGAGAAACCCAAAATATAAATAAATTAAAGAACAAAATAAAAGACAGATGATAGGAAACAGAGAGATTTTTTGCAAAAGGGAAAGCAATCAAGAGATGGAGTGGGGAAGGGAGTAGAGGGGAATGAGATGAAAAAAAGAATTAAGATGTATTATGTCCATGTACCAACTCCCCATGATGAATGTAATCATTACATACTGCAAACATGTACTACTACTAAAAAAAAAAAAAGAAACACTAGTTGAGCCTTTTCTGTGTCCCTAGTAATACTGTGAATTACAGTATTATTATTAGAGAACTACAATCTAGCGGATCAGGACCTGGAAGGCATCTCCTTTAGTTGGGTTTGTTCAGGTGGCCAAGACAGTGTCCTTCAGGTAACTTCGTGTGAGTAAGGATAGCTGGTAAAGACATGGGGCAGGGACAGCACCAGAGGGGGCTTCTTTGCCACTGTCAGCGTCCCTGATGGAATCTCATTCACTGCTGTTTGGAATCTAGCGACTGCAGCTCTAGTTACACAACTGCAGCCTTGGCTCTCTCTCTCGTTCTCAAATTCAGAACTGTTTTGGATATTATTTAAATTTCAGATGCCACATTACTCACAGTGTGGTCCTCAGGTCAGCAGTATCAACCTTACTTGGGAATCGTTAGAAATGCAGACTCTCAAGTCCCCTTCTAGTGTCAAACCGGAGTCTACGTATTAGCAAGATCTTTGAATCTTGAGTAGCATTGGCCTACTGTACTGCCCATTTTACTTTCTCCCAGTCCACCAGCTGCCAGCTTTTCATTGTTCTTTATCCATCCATTATCGTTGTCTAGTTTGGCTTTCACAGTTCATTATGTAAATAACGCTTTCAATTTCCGTATCCTGCTTTCCTAATTTTTTCCAGTGTGTCTGACAAATGCCCAACTCTGGATGAGTGTATCTACATGCCTGTCCTGAACACCTGGCACTGCCACAAGAGTCACTCAACAAGGCAGACGAGGCCAACACATGGGGCCTGCCAATTCTTCCATGTTTCCCTGGTAAATTCTCTCTCAAATAGAGTGTTTGGGACTTTAAGCACGTGTAAAATTAAAAATTCTACATTCTATTCAAACCTCAATTTTTCTTGACTCCTCTTCATTCTCAACAGATGACTTCACCTCCTACTTCCTGAAGAAAATAGAAGGCATCAGATGGGAACTCCCTCAGCTTCTTGCATCCAAATTCATACAGTTCCATCTGCATGCATGTTCTCTTTCCTTACTATTTTGGTATATGAAATATCCCTCTTCTCATGTAAGGCCGATCTCTCCACCTGTGCTTTGGCTTCCATCCCCTCCTGCCTTCTCATTACATTATCAACCTCACGTTACCATTTTCTCCTCTCACTGTGGCCCCATATTGTTATTTACTCAACATGGCCCTCTCAACTGGACTATTTCCCATTACACTGAAACATTTTCATGTCTCTTGCATCTTAAAAACAACCTTTTCTTCATTCCTGAATTTTCTTTCCAACTCCTTCTAATCTTTCCCATTTCTTTCAATGTAAATTTTCTAAAGAGCTCTCATTATTTGTTGAGTCCATTTATCACCCCTAACACTCCTCAACCTTCTCCAGTTTGGCAGTTGTTTTTAGCTCTGGACTGTAACAACTTTGTCTAAGGTCACCGATGACCTCCGTGATTTAAATCCTGTGGAAAATTTCCAGCATTTTTTTCTGATTTCCCAGCACTCTCGCTCACAGTTTTTTTCTTTTTTTTAAACATGTGTTATATTTATTTTGGCTCCCAAGACACTATGCTATCCAGGTTTTCTTTCTCACTTTGTAACATTTTCTTCTCTGCTACTTTGCAGATTTGCCATTCTCTATCCATGGTACTAAGCAATTTCCTTTTTCCATTTTGTGCTTTGTTATAGGTTACGTTCTCGAGATTAACTGCTGCTGAGATAGAATTTAGAGTGCAAGATGTTCATTATCAACCAATACCTATGGAGGAAAAGTGAATAAAGGAGAAGGAAGCTGAACTTGAACTCAGGCCTTACAAAACTTGGGCCAGTCCAGTGAGCATTCTAAATCACAGGCTCATCCCACATTGAATGGAAGTGGTCAGACTTTCGTATCATTTCTTGTCACTTATCAGATTTGGGGCACCCAGAAGAGAGATGAGGCCATGTGAGGAGCAGACTGTGAAAGAGCCGAGAGCTGGGGGCTGTTTGTTCGTTTCATTCTCTGTTAATATAGGAGTCAAATCTTTTGTTGAAGGGAGAGACAAGTTGTAGATCTCTGTGTTGATCATATACTATTTCTTTTAGGTAGTATGTTTGATATTCATGGTGCAATTTTCATCAGTTGATTGATTATCCTCAAATTTATACCTCCAGACTAGACTCTTATACTCAACTGCCTTCAATATCTCTACTTGGATGTCTCAAACAGATTTCAAGTTTAACATGTTTAAACCCATCAATCAATAAATCTGGTTAAATTTGCTTCCTACCTATCTGTAAACTCACTAATTTCCCTCCTTTTTCTACTCCCATCACTCTAACACCCTACACTACTGTTTTCTGTAGCAGAGAGTCTTGCAAAGTCATTCCGTTTGGTATCTCCACACTCATTCTTCCCCCTTTCCTTGGTTTGCTATCTTGTAGCTGGAGTGATGTTTTCAAGTCAGTTTTGACTATATTACTTCCTTTCTGTGTCTGATTTCCTCCTCTTCAAGATACTGTCGTTTTAGATCGAGACCAAAATACTTCCAAGGATTTGTATGGTTTGACTTCTACCTATGTTTCCCGAATACCTTGACTTTACTGTTTTTCTTAATTTTGAATTCCTTTGACACTGATTTTTGTTTGTCTACTTGGCATACAGATAGAATCCCACAATACTGTTTTCTTCAGTAGAAATAATTCTCTCCCATTCTTCAGCTTATTAGCTCTTATTTCTCTTCCAGATCCCAGCTCAGGCTTCATTTTTTTCAGCTAAGAATTGCTTCAGTCTCTCATATGGGTCAGGCTCTCATAGGATTCTGTTTCATTTCTTAGCACATATGTTAGAATGCAAACATATACTCATTTATGTGATTATTTGACTAGTGTTTGACTTCCCAGTAGTGATCCCTGTTAGTACAGAAAATCACTGTCACACTTTAATATTCTCAGGATGTGGCATTTACTCAGGATACGTTCTCAATACCTATTTGTTAAGTGAATGCAAACCTCCCAAACTAGAGTATTTGGTGAGGTTGTTACCCACAATCCAAAATGGAGTTTAGTTTGCAAACTTTCATTCTAAGTTACCTATCAGGCTCTCGGTTTAGCCTGTTTGTTGAACAGATTGGCTGAAGTCTGGGTAGTCTCCCCACACACCAACTTCAGTCAGTCTCGCCTGAGGAGCTGCTATGTGTGATTCACTTCTCTTCAGCACAGCAAGCGATGGAGTGTGAGGAGGCTCCTCTCTACTGCAGCCCTCCGAATGATTATTACATTACAGATTAAACAATACTAATTTAAAGTTTTAGGTGGATCTATAAGCATTAAAACCTATTCCCATTCTACTTCCCTGATGCTAGGTGTAATGTCTAAACACAGTCTGTAGTGAGTAGTCCCTACCTGAGAAGCTATTAGCTGTCACTGAGTAGAGTAGAAGGAATGTAACCTTAGGAATGCTTATTGAAGCTAATATTACACAAAATCTAAACATTTTGCTTACAAAAGCCCATAATGATGGTTTTCCTTTAATTGCAAAATTCTCCAAGTGAGAATTTGCCCACACACAGTACCATCCAGGTCTAAGGCTACGGCTGGTGGGAGCTGTTTAATGCAGCACAATAAGCCTTTCAAAATGTGAATGCAGAAGAACACCTTATTTAACTGAAGCTTCAGGGGAAATTTAGAAAGGCAAATGCAATTATGTAAATTGGACAGCTGCCAAGGAAGGAGTTGGCCAACATCTTTAATTCTGCAAAGAGGGCCATTATCTATCTATCTATCTATGTATCTATTTATCTATCTATATCATCATATCTTCTCCATCTGTCCCTGGAGAGGTAATGAGTCCTCTAGGGTACAAAGTGAAGAGGTTTTTTTTTTTTTTTAAATGGAGAATCAGTAACATATAAACAATAATATTGATGCTAAGATACATATAGCATCTGCTATCCGACAGACAATTGTTCTGCATATAATTAATGTTAAGTGGTGGTCAAAGTCTAGAATTTTCATTATGCATGACTTTAATTTTCAAAGTGTGAATAACTCCCTGGTGAGCACGTGCAGCGTATCACTTAGCTGTTATACTTTGAGGACTTGAAAAGTAAAATGAAGGTAAGTGATAAGCTTTTGAAATTTACCTTGTGTACCCAAAAATGGGTTAGGAAAAAATCTAGTCACATACACACAAACAACCAAGGTTTAAAAAGTTAATGTTAATAAATATATACTTATAATCTTTCTTACCCTCAAAGTGAAATCCTGAATTCAATGAACATTCTTTGAGATTTTTTTTTTTATTTTTTCTTTCAATCTTGGGAAGCTAAAGGAGAAACCGAAAAGAGTTTATATTTTTATGTCAAGAATTAAGAAATAAACTGGTTGACTTATACAATCATTTTATGGGGCAACAACAATATATTGGGTATTATAACAGTGATCAAAGCTAGACACAGTGCCTAGCCTCTTGGAATTGCTATCCTGTGCTGAGGGTGCTATTTGTTCACCTCCTTGCAGACTTGCTTTGCCAGTCTACTGCCTTTATTTTCAATGTCTCTATTGGTTTTCCCTCTCTCTCTCTCTTTTAAAATTCATGTCTTTTTCATGTTACACTAATACATGCATACCCATGCTTATAGTAGCATAAATCATAATAGCTAAATCCTGGAAGTAGCCTATATGTCCATCAGCAGTTGAATGGATGAAGAAAATGTGGTGTGTACACACAATGGAGAACTACTCTGCCACGAAGAAGTCATTTGTAGGAAAAAGGATGCATGTTGAGACCATAATTTTAAGTGACATAAATCAGACACGTAAGCTTAAATAGCATGTGATTTCTCTTACATGAGAAACCCAAGATGTAAATAAATTAAAGAGCAAAATAAAAGATAGATAATAGAAAGTAGGGAGATAGACCTTTTTCAAAAGGGAGGAGGGTCAAGAGATGGAGGGAAGGGTGAGGAATGAGTGGGGAAGGGGAAGTAAAAAGAGTTAAAATGTGTCACATACTACATGTTTACATTTATTGTGGGGAGTCGGCACATGTACATAACACATCGCAATTCGTTTTAGTTCCCCTTTCCCTTCCTCCATCTACTATTGCTGATGGCTCTTGCTTTGCCAGGGTCTTCTTCCTTAGCTTTTCTGCCCCAGGCCTTCTCTCTCATGACACTCCTCGTTGCTGTCAGGCTGTTTTCCTCAGCAGCCACTGAGGACTCAGGAGCCTCGTGACATGTGCTAATAATAGAACTCACATTCATTGAACATGGCTTTTGTGCCAGGCCCATTAGTTTATGTAATTATAATAACTCTTTGAGGTAGGCACTATTATTATCCTTGCTTTACAAAATGAAAACTTGACGCTAACAGAGTTTATGTAACTTAGTTTAAGATCAAGCAACTTATAAGACATGGAGTCAGGACTTGAATTCAGAGTCTTCTTTATATTTAGTAATGAAAGGATGGTGTAATACACAGAGAAGTGGAAAAATGTTAGTGAAAGTGAAAATGAATTTCACAAAGTGGACACACCTGTGTAACCAGCACACAGATAAAGGAGCCCTCTAGAAACCACCTCCTAGTATGGAGGTGCTACACAAAAGTAGTCAAAATCCAGACTTCTAACACCACAGATGATCTTTGCCTATTTTAAGCCTTGTGTACATAGAATTGTAGAATCATTCATCATATATGGAAGAGTCATTCATCAAGCCCAGTATAAAAAAGCTCACTAATTATAATTATACTTCAGTATTTCATTGTGTAGTTATACTACTGATTATCTATTCTATTCTGGAATGGGAGTTGGGGCTCTTTCTTGTATTTGTCTACTATGAACAGTGCTATGAATACTCTTGTACACATCCTTCAGTGGACGATGTATGCATTTCTGTTGGTTATACACTCAGAAGTGGAATTGCAGAGTCGTGAGGCATGCCTGTGTTGCTTTTAGCAGACACTGCTCATTTCCCAGTTGAATGTTGTCTTGATGGTTGACTGCTTCAGATCCTAGGTACTTCAACTAATGCCATAATCTTCTCAGAAGAATAAAAAGATTTTTTTATTGATCATATCTCCTACAGAAGATATTTACCCAGAATTTGTTTTTAAATGTGCTGAGGGTATTTTTATTTGTTCCAGGCTAAAACTTTGTCATTATATTATTAATATCTTTGTATCTTTCATTTATTCCAAAAATGGAATTTGGGACTCAATAAAATTGTTTTAAAGTGTGCATTTTTCTCCTTTTTCTTCATCCAAATGTCATGGACACATCTATAATGAGTTCTACATTTTTATATTATTCCAAATGCCTTTTATTTGCTCAGGTTGAAACATTGTTCTTGGACACTGATCTGGTAGACAAAGACACCATAATCACATCTTTTTGTTTAAAAAATTTTCCTGGGTAGAGGGATTTTGCTTCAATTAGTGCCATGCCAAGCAATTATTGTTACACAGTGCCCTAATGGTCGTTTCTACTGGGACCAGCTGACTCGAGTCCTAGAAAACCATGTGTGATCAAATGCATACTGCTAACCCAGTGGTTTTCTGTAAAGGAAGCCCATTGTGAGGATTCATTTTCCACTGCACACTTTTGAATAAAGTCTCTCTTCATTCTTTGAGAGATTCTTCTGTCCCACAGATATGCAAAGTTAAAGTCTCACATTTCCCAGCTGAAATGTTATGTGAACATATGCAGGAAAAATTCTCCATATAAAGTCCCCATGTGTTTGGCTGACTTCTGTTTACTTCTTGATTGCATCACTCATATGCTCCAGTAGTATTTTCTGCCCATCTTATCAAGTGACGATTGTAGTTGCCCAGGCATCTATGTTGTTTATCAAGGCAGAGAACAGAATCATCTATGTTTCGTTCTTCCACAGAATTCCCTATTTTAAAAAAATAATGCATGTGCATATGATATTAAGTAGTGTTTAACGTAAGAACTCTGAAAATACATGTTTATTCAGCCCTTAGGAAAAAGCAGTCTGTTGTTGAGTGTGAGTGTTTTAATTTAGTATAGAGGCATTGTAATATACTGGCAGCCAACATTCAGAGTCCTATGAATTATTTTTCTACAGAAATAAGGAAAAACACATCTGAGGGGTCATTTTTCACTTTTTAAAATGGAGCGTATCATTTATTGTGATACCCAGACTATTAAGAAATTTCATAATAAATTTTAATAATAGATTTAAAATGTGACTGTTAGTTTTCTGCAAATGCTAAAATACTGGCTCGAGGAAGCGTAAGTAACAAAAAAGCAAGTGTGACGCTTTGTCTAGGTTTGTTTTAGTCTAGGTTGAATTACTGGTGTGATGACCATTTCCACCAAGTTTTCACTTTTTCTTTTGCACACTGTACCTGTGTTCTGAGGCTGAGTCAATAGATGATAGAGATTTCCTGCTACCGTATTGTTCCCTCAGAATGACAGCTCTTAAGTATGCTGTCGTTTTTCTTCTTTCTTTTCCTTCTAGTAAGTTATTTGAAAATCTTTAATATCTACCTCAACTGTTACACTTAAGTAAATGAGACTATTAAGAAGAACACCTTTTACACTTTGCAGAGGGCAACATTTTCTCCTTTTTAAATTTTGATGTTCTGAGAGGGCAAAATCTATTGCAAACTGATAGTACAGTTGCAATTTCATTTTGGCATCTATGGTGTTACATAGGATTTAGAGGTACTGGCTCAGTCTTTTGGTTCCTATGTTATTATGGTCAGGCTACTTAAATCTATCAATTTCTTCACGTATTATGTAGTCACTAGTAACGGCTCACATTTATTGAGCCAGTCATTATTGTAAATACTTTTTAGACATCAACAAATTTAATATTTACAGGAATCCCTGTGCTAGGTATTACCATGCTCCCTGGCTTATAGAAAAAGAGAAGATACCATTATTATATCAGTTCATGGATTAAAAAAACTGATGCTGATGGAAATTATATTACCAACCCAAGAAAGACAGTTAATGAATGGTAGAGCCGGCCAAGCATGATGGCACACGCCTGTAATCCCAGCACTTGGGAGGCTGAGGCAGGAGAATTACTGTGAGTTCAAGGCCAGCCTGAACTACACAGCAGACCGTGTCTGAAAAAAAAAAAGCTAGTGTTAAGAGATGAACCAGATTACAGTCATTAGCAGTGCTTGCTAAATAGTGATTATTATTATCTTCACTGAGCCAGCAGGGAAGGAAGGAGGCATGGGAGAGACAATGTGAAGTGAGGGGTCTATTACGTCCCCTTCGGATTCCCCACACCTGGGATGGTGCTTTACAGGGAATAAATGAATAAGTGCATGAAGAGTGACCCCAAGGGAGGGTTTAATTGGACATAATTGATAAAAATCCTACAGAAATGTACAAAGGATTCTAAGAGGATAATGAATATTCTGATTCAATTAATGTTCCTTGCCATTTATTTCTTAAAAAATTTTTATTAGTACATGTTTGTAGTATTTTTTTCTGTTTCTTGTGGAGAATTGGTACATATACATAATACTTCTTAATTCCTTGCTTTTAATCCTCTTTGTCTTCCCTTTCTGACCCTCCTTCCATCTCTTGATCCTCTTCCTCTTTTTGGTATGTGTTTGCAGTACATAATGTTTACATTCTTTGTGTGACATTGGTACATGCATGTAACACACCTTAATTCCTTTTTCATTCCCTATCCCTCCCTCCATCTCTTGATTCCTTCCCCTTTGAGAAAGATCTATCTCCCTACTTCCTATTAGTGATAATAAAGTTGAGGAAGGGTAGTAGAAATAGGAGTAATGAAAATAGGTTATAGAAGAAAGTACTTAAAATGCTTTTCCAATAATAATTTTATCAATTTATTTTTATTGGTCTATTTTATTAGTTGTATTTATCCCTACTAGCAAAAGAGAAAAGAAAAAAAAAAAGAATTGAAAAAGAAAGTTTGAAAAGGGGAGTGGAAAAGAAACCCATAATAAGATGTCAAATATTTGTATATTTATCAGAATCAAAACAAAGGAAGAGCACTGGTTGATTTCCTGGATTTAAAACATAATGATAATTCAATATCTGGGAAATTTTGTGACTCTGAAGCTATTTCAATTTTTTTGAAAGAATACTAGAATTAATGCTAATGTAGAATTTTTGTTAATTCATCTTTTTGTGAGAAGAGTTACTCTATCAAAATGTAGGGGTTGGGGATTTAGCTCAGTGGTAGAGTGCTTGCCTGGCAACCACAAGACCTTGAGTTCAATCCCTAGCACCTCCCAAAAATGTACATAGTTTCATGAACATTTCTATTAGAAATGATGTCTTATAAAATCGTAATTTTACTTTGATAGCTATTGTTATCCTGTTCAGTAATAATAATCACTTTCTTTAATTAAAAAGTGTTTTTCAATAGTTCAGGATAACAAACCAGATTTTATAAATATGTGTAATTCAGCAGAAAAGAAACTACCAAACTACTGAAAAAGAGATAATTTATTTGTGCTTCTCTAGTCTCAGATGTATTTATCATCTGTAAATTTTCTTACAGGAGATAAAAATGTTAAACCTCAGCATTAACAGAAGCATACTCTCCATATCAAATCATTTATAACTCTGTGATAGTTTAAACTTCTAATTTTTGAATGTTAGACATATAGGATTATTTTCGCTAAATGCTATTGTTTGCTGAGAAAAATAAATCCAGTAATTTTTGTACAATTATATCTTTTTAAAATTTTTGTTATTTATTTATTTATTTTTTTTTTATTTATTTATTTTTTTACCTAGAACATGTATTGGTACATTGTGTACGTAATGATCACATTCATCATGGTTATTTTGTACCCGTACATGATATATCCTATTTTCCCCCCTTCCCCTCCCCTCCCTTCTGTTCCTCCACCGTTCCCTATTTACAGCAGGTTTATTTACATGTTTCCATTTTTTCCCTTTCTCCTTTTTTTCTTTTTCCCTTCCTTCTTTCCCCCCTTTCTAGTTCTCCTCTCTTTTGAATATTATCTTTCTTTTGCATAATATCTATTATACCTCTTTGTCCTTATTTACACTTATGGTTTCTCATATCAGAGAAATGATTTGATGTGTACTCACAAATGTCTGATTTATTTTGTACAATTACAACCTTTTGAATCTCACTAAAATTTATAATTTAGTATACGGTTTGATTATGAACAAGATATGATTCAAAATAACAGTATGGTCATTATCATTTTCTTTTAAGTGATTGGAGGTAAAATCATAAAAGTCACTTTGGCTTAAATAACTAATAATTCCTACTGACTCTATTTGACAAATTTCTACTTTCAATATGCTTGTAAAGAAGAGGAAGCCATACATTCTTTCTGTTTGCTTTATTGATTAGTCTCTATTTGGACAAAACTCCACATTTGTATGTCTAATACATGTCTAACACCTAGTGCTATAAATACATCATATGTGAATTTTAAATTAAATTAAGGTAAACTATTAGGAAGAAAAATATTAGAGTTGAAAATTTAAGTTTTTATATTTTTTAGTGAAACAAGTTAACCACTAGTATTTTAAATATCTTCAAGCATAATTTTAAAATTCCAATTCAGAGGTTCTTAATAAAACACTTGCTACCTTCATATATTTATTATGTGCCAAGTATTTGTCATACTTTAATGCATTTAATTCTCATCAGAAAAACTATAGAGTAGTTATTTACTATCCTACTTTAGAGATAGAATTTAGAGAGATAATTGATGCATGGAGAAATTCAATAGCTTATCCAAGTTCACACAGATAATAAAGGATTAATTTCTGAGAAAATATTTAGGGAACCTCTCATGCTAGCCCCTACTAAGCACTAGGGATGTAGAGGGAATAAAACAGAAGGGAATAAAATATAACTGAGGGTTTGCAATTTTAGATAGGGCAGCCTGGGAAACTTCTGATGGAAGAGCAAGTTGGATAAAGAAAGTATTAGTAAAAAAGAACTAGGTGAAGTGAGGGAAAACTAGGAAGTATAGAACTCTTTAACAGGCAAACGACTTAGTGACAAACCGGTTTGTGTTAGTGATTTAATAGAAAATATTAACCTCAGCCACGGAGTTGGTGCTGATATTTTCTCTTAGCCTCTTCAGATCCCCTGTTAACTATTCTCTACGTTTCTCTGTGGCCCAGGAGCTGGAGAGAGTGTGCTACTTCTATATGCTGACTGTTTGTCCAATGGGAGCCCCAGCAAGAGCTGAAGAGAGAGAGAGGAGAGAAAAACGGGTGTTTTGTTTTTTTTCCTTGCTGCCTTCCATTAGGCTGGGTGCTTCCTCTTGCCAAAGGCCGTGACTCTTTCTCTTCCTTAACTGTTTCCTGCTCACACCCTTTAGTCTTCCAGGGGTAAAGATGCCTCCGCTCGCAGCCCCTTAGTCCACGGAGCCCATCGTGATAATCCACTCCTTTGGAGAGAGTCTCCGTCTCTTCACTGATGCCTATATTCAGTTGCCTTCCGTATGCCGTGGTCTGACTGATGCAGCGCACATACTACCTGCACAGCTCTGCACATCGTCGCTGTAAGGATTTTGCATTTACTTGTCACCATAAACCCCACCAAAACGAGGGACATGTGTCAAAGTGTGTTTTTATTAGGTGTCTAATACCCTCAGTACTTACACTTTCTTCTGCTCTGTCAGTTTTAGAAATTGTATTAATAATTGACTGAAAAATCCTTTTAACTTTTTTTAATCCTTGGATAGGTTTGGGCAAAATCCCAGGACATTACGGGTGGACATTGTTAAAGCAAGGAAGTACTCAAATAATTGGTCATTTGAAAAATAGGCAGTATTTTACTTACAGGGAACAGTTTTAGGAAATGCTAGGAAGTTGGAGACAATTTATTCCTGGAAAGTACAACTAATGGAATTTTTCAAGTGAAGTAAACGTGTTCTCCCCTAAATGTCATTAAGAGTTTTGAGATTATTTCTCGTATTTGAATAACTTCAGGGGAATCGTAGATCATAAATAATGTACAAATTGCAGAACTAGTATAAGTCAGAGATGATGTATCTGAGTCCAGGAGGCAGAATAAATACCTGGGTTTGAATTCCTACATCATAAAGTACTTGCTGGATGACCTTAGGCAGTTTTTTATAGGTACAAATCTGTTTCTTCATCTAAACAACGAAGTTAACTTCCCAGAAAGGATTATTGTGATTAAGAAGCTAATACATGAAAAGCAATTAGAACAGCGCTTGGTGTATAAGAAGCAGGAAAAATAGCTTTGACAAGGACATCTTATTATTATTTTTTGACAAGGACATCCTAAAGCTCAAAACAAAAATGAAACAATGAAAACCCAAACAACTAAAGAAACTAGAGTGCTTTGCAATAGCAGTTCCAAAAATGTTTTAAGAACTTTCCAGTATTTATTATAATATTATTTAAACATGTATAAGTGCTAGCTTCACCACACATATATTAAATATGTACAAATATTAAGCTAGATATAAACTCCCAATGCTTATAGGAAAATAAAACTATTATAAGGATGTGAAACTATAAAAACCAATAAAATATAGAGACTTTAATTTAACACAATGGATGATGTTTTGCTGAAAGGCAATTGTCAATGGCAATGTGAATACAGTGATACCTTGGTTGGTGAATGGCTCCGAGCTCGAACTCTCCACTACTGGAACAGCAAAGTTCAAAAAAAAAATCTGCTTGGTGTTTGTAACTTTGTCGATAGTCGAACTGAAAATCTGACTTGAAGAAACCTGTATGGGCAGAGGGGCAGAGAGTGATTCATGAGTCGCACCTCCACTTCAGCCTAAGTCCTGCTGTCCCCCAGACAACATATAGTGCTTGTGTTAGTGTGTTAAAACATTTGTCATTGTGCTTTTTTTCCCCCTTTGGCGCTTTATTTACATAATGCATCATAACTATGGCTCCAAAGAAAGTTAGTGATACTAGCAGTAAAGCTAAGATGAAAACTGTGAGAACTACGATAAAGCAAGAAATTGTTGTGAAATTTGTTAAAGTCCTGGAAAAATGAATTTATGAGTGCAAATTTTTGGGCCTCAGAGCCAATTATTGGGTTTTCCATTACTTCTTATGGGATGAATATGTTTGCTTCCTAAACTTTTCATTGTTTGAACATGAATTTGGAAGGAATTGAGTTCAACCACTAAGGTATCACCGTACTCACTATTACAGCACAGAATTCTTTGAATTTGGTGTGGCTATAATATAGTTAAGGATGACACAATTTTACAACCATTTAAAAAAAAAGTTGGACTATAAGGAAATCTTTGTACAGCCTGCCATGATGTCATTTCATCTTCACATGGCACAGATTCATCACTTAGGAATTCAGTCCATCTCTGCTCCTTTCTCATTAAGCAGTGACAAAGCAGTAGTCTTCTGTTGGTAGCAAAACCACAAATAAAGGTACAAACATAGTTACCAAAATTGATTGGTAGCATTCAATTATACGATCATTCAAATGAACCACTGTCTGTTAAAATTATATTATTTTAACCTCAAATACATGACATTTAAAATCCACATTTAAAATGCTCAGCCTCCTGGAAAAAGTTCCAATGATTAATTTGAGGAACAACAGTTTATAGATGTTTCCTCTCAGAAACTATAAACTCAGCCTTTAAACTCATTATTTTAGCATTCTTATAAAAGTATGTCTGACCAAGTCATAATGGTATGATGGGGCAGGTAAAGTGCATCACTTGGAGAAAAAAATGTGTAAAATGGATTTTTTTGGAAAGAATATTGCTGAATGTGGATATTTACAGTTAATGTGATTTTCTAATTTATCATAAGACATTTATGACCACTAATAAAGTATTGTAACAAGTTAAAAACAGAATGTTAAGTAGATATATCAGGATAACATAATCACCACAGTTCTTTTTATCTTTTTTTTAATTTTTATTTTTACCAACAACATGTATTGGTACTTTATATACATAATGATCATAATCAACGTGATTATTTTGCACCCGTACATGATGTATCTTGGCTTTCCCCCCTCTTCCCCTCCCCTCCCTTCCATTCACCCACCCCTGCCTATTTGCAACAAGTTTATTTACATTTTTCCATTTTTTCCCTTTCATCTTACTTTTCTTTTAACCTTCCTTCTTTATCCCCCTTTTCCCTATCTAGTTCTCCTCTCTTTTTTATTATGATAATGAAAACTTTTATTCTCAATATCAATGATGGCTTTCAAACATTTTTCTTGGACTTGTATATGGGATCAAAGCAGCACTGCTCTCATGGTCCTATGAGAGAGTATCCCAGAATTCCACTGCATATTTTCTTATTCTCCTTTCTTAATGACTCCTGAGACATACCATTAAAATCTTAAGATTCTTCTAAGCTCCTCTTTTTTTTTTTATCTGTGTCTACTCTAAATTTACTAAGCAGGACTTTCACTATGATCATCATTTCTTTATTAACTTGGCCAATTATTTCTAATCTGATGTTCTCTATAACCTCATCCATCTGTTTTTTAACTTCTGCTGCTATCATTTCTGAAAGTTTGGTTGAGTATTTTCCAGTTTCCTCTATTTTATTGTCCTCTGGATTTGCTCTGGGTGAGCTGGGTGTCGGGGGTTGTATTTTTACTTCTGGGTCTCCTCATTTTCTTTGTATCTATATGTATTTCCCCCCTTTTAGTTTCAGTGTTGATTTTTATATTTTGATTATGGGAGGTTACTTGAAGACAAATATCAATGCTTTCTAAAGAGAAATCTGTTCATTCGGTGTCTTCTAGGTATATGTGATTCTTGGCTTTTGTGGTTGTCTCAAAACCCTGGATTATGTTAATGATTATTACCTCAGATAATTACAGTATTACCATATGAGAAAGTACAACTAGTTATAACCTGTATGACACACTTGTTACACTAGTACATTAGCAATAGCATCAATTACATTCATGAAATTGACCGACTGTGGTAAATATTAACTTTGTATCTTTAACCATAAGAGCAAGGTCAACACCGTTATAAAGCAGAATCCAATATAAACCAGGAATTTGTATGTAGTGGGTATCCTGTTAGTAGAGTGGTTTTTACCCTGCTTGTGGCCGAGGAAAAGGTAGAGAGGTAATGAAGAAAGTTCTAGTAGATGTAAAACTTAAAATAGATAGGATGTTACTTATACTTTGGGAAACTTGAGTAGATAGTTTAGGAAGCGTGCAAGGTGAGAGTAGTGGGTCAAACCATGTAGAATCTAGACAATATTTACTCATATGAAAAATGAAAAGGAGAGAGAAAAAGAAAAGAAAAGGGAAAAATCAGAGCATTTGGTTGAGGAAGGAGAGATATGAGTCAGGCAGGAGTCAATAAAAGTAAAAGCCAAAACAACAACAACAAGAAAGAATATGTAAAGAAGAGAATGCATCAGACAGGATGAATAAGAGAAAGAGAAAATAAAAGGAGAAACAAAACCAATATGTACATATATTATGTATACATACACATATAGTAAGATTTCTCTGATGGCCACCGCTCTGTGTGGGGCTCAGGCCAAAACCTGATTCTATGCTTGTTAGCCCTACCAAGTCTGCAGTGGTCAGTGCTGGGTACTATGTTGATCCTGGCCTCCAAGCATGGAGTCTGGGGGCAGTTGTCAGACTGCAGCTCTCTGGGAGATCTTTGGTAGCCCACCCACATCTCCTTATTGTTTATGTTTCTAAAAGTTCCTTAGTGGTGTGGGTATTGTTGGCTTTACCAGATAGTGATGGCTTAGATCAGAAGAGAAATGAAAAAAAAAAAAACAAAACAAACAAACCACTAATGAGGGAGAGAGGCAACAGTGCTTTCTGTCCAAGATGTTTCCCACCTTATTTGAGTTTCACCCTGCTGGTGCGCGGGCTGAGCCGGGGCAGATCGGCCTCCCAGGAGTGTACTGACCTGCCGGCTTAAGCCTAGGTCTGAAGATGGAGCGCGGAGCTGTCTTCCCCGGAAGTGGGTGGAGCCAGCACGGATCAGCACCCGGGAGCATTCTGACCTCCAGAGTTCTTAAGAATTAAAAAACCTTACTGCTTTTCTTTTAGTAAACAGGGTAACTCAAATTTATCAAGTAGAATAAATCTTTAGCATTATCTCTCAAACATTTAGCAAAATAGTAAAGTCTTGATTTTCCATTAGAATCACTGTAGATTTCATTTACCAATGAGAAAACTGAAAACAAAAATTTGATCAGAAAGCTAGTTTCTTTAAACTGATTTTTAAAGTGTATTGCTAGGTTGACAATACCATTAAAAGGAACATTTATAACAACTTCCAATAAAAATTCAAGTTACAAGAAAACAAAGCAGTAGCAACTTCAATATTGCTGTTCACAGCACCATAGCAGCAGGTGACATCAATTAAGTTTTTGCCAGCTAACTGGTACTGTGGTAACTGCTTTATCTACATTATCTCATTTAATCTTCACAATAACTTGTGATTAGGTACTATGATTATTTCTGTTTTGCAGAGAAATAAGTGGAGTAGCTTGCTGGGGACAAACAGTCAATGAATAAAGGAGATGGA
>PVJO010016194.1:0-42781 GCA_004026905.1 Hystrix cristata | reverse complement strand
AGAGAGAGAGAGAGAGAGAGAGAGAGAGAGAGAGAGAGAGAGAGAGAAAGCGATAAGGAGTTGACTTGTGATTATGGTGACCGCTAAGTCCCAAGATCTGCAGGGTGAGCTGGCAAGGTAGACATCCAGAAGCGCTGATGTAGTTAGTCTGCAGGCCTGCAGCCTCTGGACCCAGAAAAAAGCAGATATTGCAGTTTAAGCATGAAATCAGGAAAAAGTGATATTCCCACTTGGAAGTAGGGGACAAGAGGAATTCTCTCTTACCTTGGAGAAGAGTCCAGCTTTTTGTACTATTGCAGCCTTTAACTGACTGAATAAGTTCCATCCTTAAAAAGGGCAGTGGGCTTTACTCAGTCTTCTAGTTTAAATGTTAATCTCATCCAAAAAGATTTTCACGGGAACATCCAGAATAGCTTTGTCAAATATCTGGGCATTGTGAGGGCCTAGGCAAGTTAACTTGTGAAAAACACATCGTAAGATGTTTTGAATTTTTAATTAAACTATGTAAAAATAGTCACTGAAATACATAAATTTGTTTCAAAATGCACCTTACTTTTACAAAAATAATATTGCTTAAACATATTGAATACTTACTTTCTCCAATATCTTGTTTTATATAGAAATGCTTCCTAGGTTTAAAAGTCTTTTGCAAAATTGTAGACCTTAAGGCATTAATAAATTTTAATTTGAAGAAGATACTTGCTCTAACATTAGTGACCAATCAGTATTGGCTGATATGTCCTGAAAGCTATAAAAATATTTTGAAATGCATTTTGTAAATAAAAGCCAAAAGTATATTGTAATATTTGAATGAGAGATGTAACTGATTTTTCAAAAAGCGCTTAAAGCTATTGATACTACAACAATATCATATTCCTTACTGTGGTCATCAGTCAATATTAATTGTTAAGTTACAAAGTTGCATTAATTGGCATTCATTGAAATTTCTCAAATTAGGTGTTATCTGTTACAGTATTTCTCAAGCTGTAGGGTGCATTCAAATAACCCAGGAGCTTGTTAAAATGAATATTTTAATTCAGAAGTTTCGTGGACCTGAGTTTCAGCATATCTGGCAAACTCCCAGGTAAGAGTAATACTGTTGGCCCAATAACAACATGCAAAATTTTTTTCAGTTTTATTAAAGTAGGATTGACAAATAAAAATTACTTACATTTAAAGTATACAAAGTGATATTTTGAAATATATATATATATATATATATATATATATATATATATATATACACCCTGAAATGTTTACCACAATCAAGCTAATCCATCACCTCATGTAGTTATCTTTTTGTTTGTGGGTGGCCATGCTTCACATTTCATTTCAGCAAATTTCAAGTAAACAATACGTTATTATTAACTACACGCACCATGCAGCATATTAGGTTTCCTGAACTTGTTCATCATGTAACTAGAACGCTGAGCCCTTTCACACGTCTTCCCATTTCCCCTGCCTTTGACCCTTGCTAATCACCCTTCTACTCTGTTTCTATGAACTTGACACTTTTAGATTCCACGTATTAGCAAACCATGTAGTATTTGTCTCTTTGTGCATTTGGCTTATTTCATAAGTCCTCTGGGTTTTTCATGTTGTTCAAAATGACAGAGTTTCCTTCTTTTTGAAATTAAATAATCTCATTGTGTACATAAAACACATTTTCTTTATTCATTCACCCGCTGACCAGTAATTAGATGGTCTCTGTATCTTGGGTCTGGTGAATATTACTGCAATAAGTGTGGGAGTGAAGAGACCTCTTCAAGATTTTCATTTTATGATTGATGGACCCTAGAGTAGTTCTGGTTTTAGTTTCTTGAGGAACCCCATACTGTCTTCTGTAACGACCGCACTAATATCCATTCACTTCAACAGTGAACGGGAGTTTTCTTTTTCCATGTCCTCACCAACACTTATTGCCTTTCGCTAATAACCATTTTAACAAGAGCGAGACGACATCTCATTGCGGTTTTCATTTTCGTTAATGACACTGAGCATTTTTCCTTGTACCGACTGATTACTTGTGTGTTTTCCTTGGAAAAATGTCTATTCAGGTCCTCCAGACATTTTAAAATGGGGCTTTTCTATGGTATTGGAATATATGGGTTCCTTATCTATTTTGGAGATTAACCTCTTATCAGATACATAGCACATGAATATTTTCTTCTGTAGATTGCCTTTTCATTTTGATGATTGTTTTCTTTGTCAGGCAGAAACGTTTTAGTTTGGTAGAATCCCCCTTGTTGGTCTTTACTTTTGTTCCCTTTCATAGACTGTACTTCGAGTAGCAAAATCTAGACCACTGAAAAGGCCACGCTATCCTTTCATTGTCATAAGCCTTTCTGAGAAGAATTGTTTTGGATCGTAGCTAGACTGGTGGTAAGATCTTTAGGTGAATTAAGCATTCTTCCTTATTTATGGCAACTTGATGCTGGAGAAGTTGATGTAGGAGTTAAGAAACTGCAAGTAGTTCAAAATCAATAGTATAATTTTAATAAACAGCCTTGGTTCGTGTTTCTCCAAAGAATGTTTTATTCCCTTTGATTCTTTCAAGAGAACTCTTGATTGAATTTTAGTTCCTGTACATTTTATATGTAGTTTTAAATAATGTCTGTGTAGTAGGAAGCTGCAATATTTTAACAGCTTTAATGTTTGCACTGCCAGACTTTCCGTAACAAAAACAATCAATTGCCGTGTTAAGTGGAGGATTACAAAGTAATCTCTAATTTGTATCTTAGTAATACCTACTTTGTACATTATTAATGGGAAATGAATATTTGTAGTTATATAATGATTTACATCATGAAAATATTTGTAGATTTAAATTAAGAACAGAGCAATAATATTCTGACACAGCAAGCAAACAGCAAATGATATGAACTGTGCTATCAAACACCAGATTTAACCTGTGCAATTATAACAATAGAAGACTATTTTACTCATATTTTTAGATACTCATCTATCAGCACACTAGTTATAAATGTAACTCTTTGCATAAAACACCAGTTATTTTAGGTGTTTGATCTCTATCACACTTGTTCATCCTTTGTCATGGTTTTAATATATTTACTTCGTTCAAATGAGTTTTAGGGTTGCTATCTGCTAGAAAATTGTCATAGTAGAACAATTATCAAATTTGGGGGTCAATAAAATTATAACAAAAATCTGAAAATAGTTGGAAATAGTAAAGTTACCTATGATTTGTATGCGACCTTTTGAATATAGTCTTTATGTTGCATACAGTTGAACAACCCTACGTTTTACGTGAGGCTATGCTATGCTCTACTATGCTATATTCCTTTGGTCTTCCTCGGCATGTTTCATCCTGGCGAGGTTTTCTTGTGGTGCCCCATACTGAGATTGCAGTGTCCTGGTTTTATCTCTCCTGGCATCTCCATTCCCCAAATTAACGTCTAGAAGTCAGTTGTAGAGAATTGAGCATTTGTAGAACATTTGAGTTTTAAAGAAGTTACCACAAGCAGCTGTGATAGATCCATTTGGGTTCTTTATGGATACCACTGGAAATGGAAGCTGATTTTTAAAAAAAAAATTACATTTTTATTTTTAATTAACACAAAGTAATTGTATATATTTATGGGGTACAGTGTGACATTCCAATACATGTATACAATATAATAATCAGATCATGATAACTGGCATATCTATTACCCCATACACTTTTCAAAGAACATAATATTTGTACTACCAGAATTCAAAAGAACACAAAGGATTGAAAATCCTATTACCCGTTTTGAAACACCCAATTAATTGCTTTCAACCGTAGTCATGTGACTGTGTTATAGAACATTAGCAATGATTCCTGCTCTCCATCTGTACCCCGTACCCATTAGCCATCCTCTGTCTACATCCCCTCCCCCAGGCCTTTCCCAGCCTTTGGTAAACTCTGTTCTACCTTTGACTCCTATGAGATCATCTTTTTGAGGCTGATGTGTCTAAATTCTCCATCCATGGAACTTGTAGGTTTGAGCAGAAACAAGGACGATGCATGAAGCTCTTTTCAGAATGGCCTTTGCATTTAACAGCCAATTTGAAGGTAACAGATAGGGGTCTATGTCCCAGGCTCTGTAGACATATCTAATCCAAGAGCCAGTTCTACCACTACAGTGCCCAGTACAATAGGCATCAGGCTGAGGGTTCTCACTTGCCCAAAGCCTACATCTCCTCAACATTTGGGCCACTTTCAGTCTTGATTTCCATGTCATCTTGGCTGGAAATGTGAGTGCATCGTACATACACCATGTTTGTAAAAGACCTGTGAAGTCACCCAGCAGCACAGTCTCCTCTCCACTTGAAATACCCTCTCTGGCCTCTTTGCTTACTTACCTTCTGCCTGAGGGTTTCAGGAATGGCTCTCAGTGGCTCCTTTCATTCTAGCCCATTTCAGGACTCCAGGTCCACTTACTTGAAATATGCTTCATATATTAGATTCTTTTAATTATTAGCTTATTATTCATTAGTTTTCTTGTAACTTAATTATTAAATTATCAAATTATTTTTTCTGAAAAGTACAAACTTCGATTTTCTTTGAATATATTTATCAAATCTGAATATAAAATCTGAATATAAATTGCACATATAACTATAAGCAAATTTATAGAAGGAGAATATAAGGTTACAGAATTTCAGATTGGTTGGAAATTATTTAACAATTTGTCTTTGATTTTCCTCATTTCCCTCTTCCCTTCACAGTTGATGAGTATTGTGACTCTTTCTTACTTTAAATATCAAAGTAATGAATGGATGAATCTCTTGCAGGATGTGAGATAAAAGCTGAATTCTTATGAAAATAGGACTGAAAATCAGCGCTCTGGAGACTAACTGTATAGAAGTCTTCAAGGTCATTTAGTCTAATTAGCAGTAAAGTCAATCAATATGCACTGAATACAGTGGATGCCCGTGGAAATAATTAAGGTAATTGTCTTTAGGGAATCCATGCTACAGATTTCTTTTCCAATTTGCCATGTTTTGTCTGAGGCTGCCTTTCCCCCTCTCCTTGTTAGTTCTTTTTATGTTTCCATTTGAGATCGATGAAAATCCAGTCAGAATTTAAATTGAAAGAATTCTCAGGGGAACACTGACTCTATCCTTTCTTCATCAATTTAGCCAGACCTACTCTCCTTTTCTTTCTTCATGAATGATTTGGCCTTAAATTGAGTAAATCATCATTGTTGTGGTTCTATTAGCACTCCAGCAAGGGCAGAGGGAGGGTATGCACCCATCAGGCAATTTGAATGGCAAACTGATGGGGCCAGAGTAGTGCGTGCTGAGGCCTGCTGTATGCTTTTATTGTGGTTTTGATTTGCATTTCTCTGATTAGTGACATGGAGCAACTTTTTTGTATTCCTGCTGGCCATTTGTATCTTTTCTTTAGAAAAATGTCTACTCAGATCCCTTGCCTATTTTTAACTGGATTATTTATGGTTTCCTTCTCTCTCTCTCTCTCTCTCTCTCTCTCTTTCTTTCTTTCCTTCTTTCTTTCTTTCTTTCTTCCTTGCTTTCTTGCTTTCTTTCTTTTTGCTATTGATTTGTTTTGAATTCCCTATGTGCTTTGAATACTTGTCCCTTATCAGATGCGTGGTTTGCAAATATATTCTCCTAGTCCATGAATTGTCTTTACACTCTGTTGTCTCCTTTGATGTGCAGAGGTTTTAAAGTTTGATGTAACCTTATTTGTCTATTTTTGCTTTTGTTGCCTGTGCTTTAGGGGTCATCTCCAAAAAATTATCACCTTGACCAATGTCATAGAGCTTTCCCTCCATGATTTATTCTAGTAATTTCACTGTTTTAGGTCTTTAAGTCTTTTTTTTTTAAATTTTTATTTTTACCAAGAACATGTATTGGTACATTATGTACATAATGATCATAATCAACATGGTTATTTTGTACCTGTACATGATGTATCTTGGTTTCCCCCCTTTCCCCTCCCCTCCCTTCCATTCACCCACCTCTCTCTATTTGCAACAAGTTTATTTACACTTTTCCATTTTTTTCCCTTTCATCTTACTTTTCTTTTAACCTTCCTTCTTTCTCCCCTTTCTCCCTATCTAGTTCTCCTCTCTTTTGAATACTATTTTTTTTTTACATAGTATCTGTTATACCCCTTTGTCCTTATTTGCACTTATGGTTTCTCATATTAGAGAAACGATTTGATGTGTACTGATAAGTGTCTGATTTATTTCACTTAATAGTATGTTCTCAAGGAACATCCATTTACATACAAATGACTCTAGTTTATCCTTCTTTATGGTGGTGTAGTACTCCATGGTGTAGAAAAAGCACATCTTCTTTAGCCATTCATCAGTTGTTGGGCATTTAGGTGGTTTTCAAGTCTTTAATATGTTTTTTTTTTTAATTTTATTTCCAAGAACATGTATTGGTACACTGTATACATAGTGATCACATTCATCGTAGTTAATTTTTACCTGTACATGAACATGTTGGTTCCCCCCTTCTCATTCTTCCCCACTGCTCTCTTCCACTCCCCCTCCCTTCTCTATTTACAGTAGCTTTATTTATATTTCCCCTCTTTTTCACTTTCTTTTCTTTTTCCTTTCCTTCTTTCCCTCCTCTTGCTTTTCTAATTCTCCTCCCTATTGAATATTATCTTTCTTTTACTTAGTATCTATTATACTTTTTTGTCCTTATTTACACTTATTGTTGCTCATACCAGAGAAACAATTCAATATGTACTCATGTGTGTCTGATTTATTTCACTTAAGAGTATGTCTCAAGGTACATCCATTTACCTATAAATATCTCAAGTTTATCCTTTTTATGGCAGAGTAATACTCCATTGTATAGAAAAACCACATCTTCTTTAGACATTCATTAGTCGTTGGGCATGTGGGTTGTTTCCAAGACATAGCTATTACAAACTGTGTTGCTATAAACATGGTTGTACGTATATCACTGTGGTACGATGTTTTTAATTCTTCTGGGAAGATACTGTGCAGAGGAATAGCTGGGTCAAATGGAACCTCTAGTTGTAGTTTTTTGAGAGATCTCCACACTGATTTCCACAGTGGCTGACCCAATCTACATTCCCACCAACAGTGGAGGAGGGTTCCTTTTTCCCCATAGCCCTGCCAGCATTTGTTATTGGTTGATTTATTGTTGATAGCCATTGTTTCTGGAGTGAGATGAAATCTTAGCATTGTTTTAATATGTATCTCTCAAATGACCAGTGATATTGAACACTTTTTCACACGTTTGTTTGCCATTTGCATTTCTTCATCTGAGAGGTGTCTATTCATTTCAGATGCCCATTTTTGGATTGGGTCTCTAAATTTGGGAGGTCTGATTTTTTCGAGTTCTTTTTTTAATACGTTTTGAGTTGATTCTTGTACATGGTCCAGTTTCATCCTTCACCATGTATTGAAGAGGCTGTCTTTTTTTTTTTTTTAATGTGTGTTCTTAGCATTTTGTCAAAAATCAACTGACCATATTTTTGGGATCTATATCTGGTCCATTGATCTATTTATTTGTTTTTATGCCAGTATCATGCTACTTTAACTACTTTAGCTTTGTGATGTACTTTGTAATTGGGGAGTGTGAGACCTTTTGTTCTGTTATCTATATTCAAGATTTCTTTGTCTATTCAAAATCTTTTATAACCATCTAATTTAGGTTTTTTTTCTTTTTCTGTAAAAATGTCATTGGGATTTTCGATAGGGATTGAATTAGATCTATAGATAACTTTAGGTAATGTGGATATTTTAAGCATTAATCTTTTAATCATGAACATAGAATATCATTACATTTACTCATGTATTTCTTCATTTTCCTACATCAATGTTTCACAGTTTTCAGTACACAGAGCTTTCACTTCCTTGGTTAAATTACCTCTAAGTATTTTAGTTTTTGATGCTATTGCAAATAGAATTGTTTCCTTAATATTTCTTTTATATAGTGATTTATTGGTGGATATAAATGCTACTTATTTTTGTATGTTGGTTTTATAACCTGAAACTTTATGGTATTTGTTCACTACATATACCAGTTCTTTTGTGGAATCTAAGACTTTTTATATGTATTACTTCATTGCAAATGGACAATTTAACTTCTTCCTTTCCATTTTTTAAATGTCTATCATTTATTTATTTATCTTTCTTGCCTAATTGCTCTGGCTAGGAATTCTAGCATAATGTTGAGTAGAAGTGGACAATCTTGTCTTATTTCTGGTCTAAAAGGAAAGGTTTTGAGTTTTTACTGTTGAGTATGATGTTATCTGTGATTGTGTATCATATATAACAATTATTGTATTCAGGTATGTCCCTTCTATGCCCAACTAGTTGGGAGTTATTTTTATTTTTGTCATGAAAGGATGTTGAATTTTGTCAAATAATTCTTCCACATCTATCTCAGAGTTTTCTTAATGCTAGTATTTGAAAGGATATCTAAGACCTTTGAGGGAAAAAAGAAAAACACTTCTTTTAAAAATTACAAAGAATATTCCTTTCTGCATTTACAGAAATTTACATTCCAAAGCTTTTGGAGAAGAGTCTCTAATATTAATACTTTTGAAAAAAAATGTAAATATTTATAGCTTGGGGAAGTTAATCACTGAAAGAGTTTTAATGTTTTCTGGGAAATTCCCTCAGAACTCAGGCTGTTAGCTTTTCAAAAATAAGCTCTTGAGATCACCGTTCTGATCTCAAGAGCTTACACTAGTAGGCCACTGCATTCACTGTCTTTGCTAATTTGAAGTTAGATTTTGTAGCTAGTGGTCACTCTGTAATGTACCATTTTTTAGCTGGGTTACATTTTCTAAGCAGACATAGGTGCCAGAAAAAGGAGTAAATACTGTTTATGTCTGAATAGTTTCGAACTCATGAACCTGACAATGAGAATACTGTTTTCGCAATAGTTCTTCTAAGAAACTAGTTCATTAAAAATAATTGGGTTTTTAAAAGCACTGTTCTTGTTAAAGACTGTCCTATACAATTTCTCCCTAGTAAATTCAACTGATAATCTGCAAGATGAAAAAATAAGTATTTTATCATTCCCCAGTAGCTTTGTTTCTTTTAATTTGCTCTCAGAATAGGAGAGAGAGAATTTTTTTTTTAACCGAGAACATGTATTGGTACATTGTATACACAATGATCATATCCACCATGGTTATTTTGTACCTGTACATGATATATCTTGGTTTTATCTTGGTTTTCCCCCTCTTCCCCACCCCTCCCTTCTGTTTCCCCACCCTTCCCTATTTGCAGCAGGTTTATTTCCATTTTTTCCCTTTCTCCTTTCTTTTCCTTTTCTCTTCCTTCTTTTCCCCCTTCTCCTTATGTAGTTCTCCTCTCTTTTGAATACTGTTTTTTTTTTTTTAACATAATATCTATTATACTTCTTTGTCCTTATTTACACTTATGGTTTCTCATATCAAAAAAACAACTCAATGTGCACTGATGAGTGTCTGATTTATTACACTTAAGAGTATGTTCTCAAGGTGCATCCATTTACCTACAAATGTCTCTAGTTTATCCTTTTTTATGGCAGAGTAGTACTCCATTGTGTAGAAAAAGCACATCTTCTTTAGACATTCATTAGTTGTTGGGCATTTAGGTTGTTTTCAAGACTTAGCTACTACAAATTGTGTTGCTATGAACATGGTTGTGCATATATCACTGTGATATGATGATTTTAATTCTTGTGGGAAGATACCCAGCAGAGGAATAGCTAGGTCAAATGGAACCTCTAGTTGTAGTTCTTTAAGGAATCTCCACACTGATTTCCACAGTGGCTGACCCAATCTACATTCCCACCAACAGTGGAGGAGGGTACCTTTTTCCCCGCAGCTCCACCAGCACTTTTATTGGTTGATTTCTTCATAATAGCTGTTCTTTCTGGAGTGAGATGGAATCTTAGCATTGTTTTGATTTGCCTCTCATGAATGACTATTAATGTTGAGCACTTTTTCATATATTTATTTGCTATTTTTATTTCTTTGTCTGAGAAATGTTTATTCATTTCAGATGCCCATTTTTGGATTGGGTCTTTAAATTTGGAGGTTTGATTTTTTTGAGTTCTTTATATATTCTAGATGTTAGACTTTTGTCTGAGGGACAACTTGCAAAAATTTTTTCTCAGTTTGTGAGTTTTCACCCCACTCTATTGGTGATTTCTTTTGTTGTCCAAAAGCCTTTTAATAGGATGTGGTCCCAAACACTGATTCTTTGTATTGTTTCCTGTGCAATCTGGGTTCTGTTCGTAAATTTTTTTCCTACCCCTATGACTTCGAGAGTTCTTCCTATTCTATTCTCCAGTAGGTTTAGTGTTTCTGTTTTAATGTTTAGATCTTTGATCCACTTTGCTTTTAGCTTGGTACATGGTGAAAGACATGTATCTAGTTTTAGTTTTTGGCATGTGGTAAGCCAATTTTTCCAGCACCATTTGTTAAAGAGGCTATCTTTCTTCCAGTGATGGTGTTTGGCTCCTTTGTTGAAAATGGAGAGAAAGAGAAATTTTCAACACTATTTTAAAGTGAAAATAGAGCTGAAATTGCAGGATATTGACACAAAAAAGGAGAGAACAAATTTCAAGGAGATTTTGATGGCAGAAGCAAGGACCCTGTAGTCAGCATAAATTGATGATGAAAGATTAATGGAAATCTTTGATCTTGATCATGAAGAAAAATCTAGAATAAATATTGTAGGAAAGAAAGCATCTGAGGTACCTTTTTGGTCCATCCCTTTGTAATATCACAAGTCTGGTGGAAGATGTCAAAATGAAAGCCTTAAATACAGTCGACAATAAAAACCTTCTGATTCTGCAAAGGTCAAATTCAAGAAGTTCATAGACTCCAGTGCACAGTCCTCTGTGGCATTAAAAATCAGTTTTATACTTGATTTCATTTTCTGGTTAACTTCTTGATTTTTCTGTACAGTAAGTCCCCAATTTACCCACATCGAGTTGTGAACTTTCACAGGTATACTGTACAAGATACATAGTGTCCTGCATAAGACTCATTGTGTCACATTATAAATGAATCAAATTCATGAATGTTCTCCTGGTTCGGAACTCGTTTGTAAATTGGGGACTTACTGTAAATGTATCGGAACACTCTGGTGAGAATGCTACTTTTTTATGTTACCTCTTCATGTTACTTTGTCATTAAATCTTTAATTTCTGCAGAAATAGCCTGACTAGCTCATGGGTTCCATCTTCACTACTTTAGGGATTAAAATGAGAAACAACATTGCTAAGGTCATCTGAGAAGTCTCCATGCCTGTTCTTTTTCAATATAAGAAGTGGCTACATTGATAGTAAATTTGTCGAACTGATTCAAGAATAGCAGGAATATTGCTAACATTATTATCGCACCTATATTTTGTAAAGCACCAGAGATTCTTTTAATGCTTGCTTTCCCCACCAAATTTACTTGCTGTCAACTGTGGTAGCTGGAGACCATTATGGTCCTAGATTCTTAATAGAGGGCCTGTGACCACAAGAATCCTCAAGTCCTATTGACTCACAGTTTCTCATGTTCTTGACTTTCGATTGATTTTTGTTTTAAGCATTTTCTTATCTTTTATTTAGAGTTTGTACTGGTTAGGGTCTTTAGAGGATCAGAATCAATGGAAAATATCTATATATTTATACATGGGGATTTATTACTTTAGCTTAGAGGACCAGAGGTGGGAGTGTCCATAATGGCTATCTGTATGCTGGAGAGCCAGAGGACTGAGTAGGTGTTCAGCCCAAGAAGATGGAAGCTGCAGAATAAGAGGAATCAAAATGCAGCACCAGGCCAAGATCAAAGGCTTGCAAACTCACTGGAGAGTTGCTGGTTTGAGTCCGATGAGAAAGGCTGCAGGAACTGAAGACTGATGTCTAAAGGTGATAGCAGCAAAAGACATACCTGTATAAGCTTTTGGAATGCTTCAGAAACAAGCACACTTCTTCTTTTCCTTTTTTACTCCATTCAGGCCACAACCCCACTGGTTACTGCCATCCACAACTGGGGCGGATCTTCTTCAGTTTGCTCTTCTACATGTCAATTATTTCTGGAAATATCCTGAAAATATCCAGAACGTTGCTTTAGTAATATCCCAGGCATTTCTTTTTCTAGTCAAACTGACATCAAGATTAATGGTCACAGAAGTATTATGTTCTTATCCTTTTAGTGTCTATCCTAGAAATTATAAAATGTGTCATTGCCTTATCAAAAATCTAATGTAAGTGAATAATTTTCCTCTCCTGAGTAATAAAAAAGCTGAGAATACTTGATTTATATCCTTCCAAACCTAATCATTATTCTTTTTTGTACAATGTTTATTTATTGAAATTTCCTTGCACATTTGCAGCTTTCTTTCTCTTTGTTCTCTTAGTAAGTTTTGACCTCTTGATCTTGCCCAGTGATCATTTTCCTTGTTTCTAACTACATCGCTTACAAATTCCTTTGGGTGCAGGTATTAGCGGTTAGTATTCTCAATTTTGTAGTATTTCTAAAACTTTTTCTTTTTGTCTTTATTTTTGCTAGTTATAAATTGTTGATATTCCTAATTCTGTGTCTGTGTGGGTGCTGGGGCTCGAACTCAGGGCCTTACACTTGCTGGGCTAGTGCTCTGCCACTTGAGCTAAATCCCCGACCCTGATATTCCTAATTCTGAATATTGATAATTTCAATCAATCTTTGAAAATTCTAAGCCAAAATTTCCATAAACATTGTCTATGTTTATTTCTTTTGACTTCTTCTAGGTTCCAGAACAGAATTTCTCATGGAATTTTCTGTTGTTTACATTCTCTTTCATGCTTTCCACGTTTGGCTCACAGTGTGCTGTATTCTGGAGAATTTTTTTTTTTTTTTTTTTTTTTTTTTTTTTTTTTTTTGGTGCCGGGGATCGAACTCAGGGCCTTGCACTTGCAAGGCAAGCACTCTAACCACTGAGCTAAATCCCCAGCCCTGGAGGGTTTCTTCTGACCCTTTTTTGACTCAGTTTCTGTCTCTTCAACTGTCCAATATGTTGCTGTATTTGTGCATTGGAGTCTTAATTTTGCTATGGATTTTCCTGTTCTAGGATTTAGTTTATTTCTTTTCACAATGACTCTCACACTTGTTAGTTTTACAGCTTACTTTCTTCTTCTTGAAACTGTTAAAACCCAGTTTACTGTGTCTGTTGATGCCTGTGGCTATTTTGTTGTTTGTATCGTTCTGGGTTGTTGAACTAGGTATATTTTCTTTTCATGTTTCAGTGAGTGCTGGACATTGTGTTTGAAAAAGTATTTCTTAAAGTATTTTAAGGCTTAAAGTGATATCTTTTTTTCTTTTTGAAGTGGGGTACTAACTATTTAGGGTGTTCTTACTACAAGCTTATAGCCTGAGATTGTGTAGGATACTTAGGTTTGAAAGGCAAAAATTGAAGCTGCAGGCTGGACAAAGGTTGGTTTATATCTGGTCCACCATGATTCCCAGGGTGTAACCTTTTGATGTCTTAATATCCTGTATTGAATGGCGCTGAACCCTGACTTTTCCTGCGAGGCTCTCAAAGGCTTTCAAAATGCCGATCAGCTACTCCTTCTGTGTTAGCAAGTGCTCTCATGGTATAACCTTTCCTGAATCTTAGATTCCTTTTCGCTAATTCCTCATCTTCCTTATACATCTTTGATACTATTAAAGATATTTTAAATATGTATTTTATCAAGCCTTTGTGTATATTTTTTCCCAGAAGGTAATTGGTTTGGTTCCCTTACCTTCCCTTACCATTCCCTTACCTTCCATTCCCTTACCTTCTCTTCCCTTTTTAATATATTACTGGGATATCTTTTTTCAGAATACCTGGAAGATAAACTTTATGATTTTTCATGTTTTTAGTTTATTTTCATAATTGATTATACATAGATTTTGATTATATATAGAATTCTTGATTTTTTTGTTTTTTGGTCCTGGAGATTGCTAAATCCTCAGCCCTTTTTATTTTATTGTTAATTTTGACAGAGGATCTCATAACATTTGCTGATTTAAGGCCATTTTGTCTCAGAATTCTGAGGGTATTATATGTATTTCATTATTTTTAACATTTATTTTGCTGATGAGATGGCTAATGTCATTACGTTCTTGGTTCCTTTGCTTACACAAGTTTTCTGCTTTTTTTCTACATTTTTTCTAAGTTTTCTACTTTTTTTCCCCCTGTAATTTTCTATGAAAATTAGTACCAAGAAAATCCACTTACTATTAATCCATTTAAAACGAGTGATCTTTGCTTACTATTTTCTGGTTGAATAAATGATAGCATTGATACAACATCTCCCCAGTTCATAGTTCACTTCCCAGCACAATTATAAAGATAGTAACTTTTATAAAAATATTTCAAGACTGTCCACAAAGGCCTATCTTACATCTTTTCATTTTCAGATGATTCTACTTTGAAGGCCTTTTTTTTTTTTTGCCATTTTTCTGGTTGATTTTCTCCTCATATATCTTAATTGATCTAACTCTGCAAATTCTTATTTTTGCTAGCATTGTTGGTAATTCAAAAAGTCACACTCACTTTTATCAGTGGTATGAAATTTAACATCTTTTCAAGATTTGCAGTTTTACTTTGAAGTAAATGCATGCTGTATATGTATCATAAATTTATTAAAATACAGGGTGACTATTTGAGTCTAGATTAAGTTTCAAGTGACCAGCCCATTAATTAATATTTTTGAAGAATAATTCTGCTTCCCTAGCAAGAAGCAACCTAATGACTATAAAAATTTAAATAATGAATCAGATATTAAGAATCTTGTGTAACTTGTTCCCAGAATCTCTTCCTGGACCTTCTAGCATGTTCACTTTATCTTCGTTATGTTACGAAATTTCATGGAGATATTTTTATGTATTGGGTTTTGTCATTCATTCTTCTTGGCTTCCACCTGTTTCAATTGAAGGCATGTATCCTTGGCTGGGACATTTCCCTGGCCATTTTTATTTGACAATTTGACATCTTTTACTGGCTACCTTCCAGAGATTCTAAGAAATATCCAGTGTGCTGATGGCTATCTCTCTTCCTTTTTAGTGCTGTTAAGCGATTCCTTTTTTTTTTTTTTTTGTATTTCTTTACTGTCACTTTAGTAAAAATTTCAGAAGAGGTGGATACAAACACCTATGTTTATAGTTTGCTATGTGGAACCAAAGCCTTAGCATCAATTATATTAGAAGCAGGGTCCATCACTGAATGGAAATATAAAAATCTCTGTGTGTCTGTAAGTTTACCCTCATTATCTATCTATCTATCTATCTATCTATCTATGTATCTATCTATCTATCTATCTATCATCTATTCCAATCCCTTGTTACTAGTTTTTTAGGTTACTTATGATTTTTCAAAATTATTTTACATTGTTAATTATATTTGATATTTCTTGTTTTAAAATCTCTGTTTTCTCTGAATTCACAAAAATACTTACAAGCGAGAAACCAATATATCTCAAATAAATTTATGGCCTATAGCAGACGGAGATTCCATTCTTTCTGAATGTGACCAGCATTTGAGGACCCTTAGGAGATACTGATCCCAGAAAGGGCCAAACAAGGAGAAGATTTAGTGGAAAGGGGTCAGCCAATTTGGAGAGGTATGAGTTCTCAGAGTCAAGCTTTCATTTTCCAGTACAATGAAAACTGAATCAAAAGGAGAAAATGGTGTTACTGATGATATTGAGAGGATTGCATGCCGAAGGCAAACAGAATTTTCGCTAGAATTATCAGTAGTCATCCTCAAGAGCAGCCAAAATGAGAGCAAAGAGAGACATTCTGTATGAGGGAGAATCAAAAACCAAAGATTGGTGAAAGAGATTTTTGGTTGACTCTTACATAACAGATGTAGTTAAGTCATTTGAGAGGCATAAAATAAATATCTTCAATATAAGCCCCAGATCAATTATGCCAAATAATTTAACATTCATTCATCTTTTGAAGTTTTTCATTGTTAATTTGCAAAGCCAAAAGATGAGCTTAAGTGAATATGTTGTTCTAATGCTAAGGTTATGTTGATGCTAATTTCTAAGCTGCTAAAACCTTTATTAATATTGTGACATTTAGAGGCCAGATATCTGAAAAATAACAAAAAAACCTACAGAAGGCTTCTCAGTGTGGTGGCAGAGCATTAGTCTTCCAGAGAGCACCTGTTAATTTCAATGTTTGAGCGCTCCAAATTAATCAGGAGGGTGGTTGTGCTGAACTTTAGATTGTAACTGAGCTCTTTCTGCTGGGGGCAGATGCTCATGATGTATGTATCCCAGGACAAGGAATGGCCAGGATTTATTCTTTTGTGTCACAGACATCCAAAGCTCCAATGTATTATATAACGAAGTTTTCAAGAGGTCAAAATTAGTATAATTCTGAATTAATAATTAAAATTATTGAAAACAATCACAATGTCAGTCGTGGACTCATAAAGAGCAGTGCTTCAAAATGGGGTATCAACACATACAGAAAGGATCAGATGCTAACGATTTGCTTCCCAGAATTTTTCACATAGCTTTTCCATAATGCCGCTTCCATACTTGCTCAGCACTTGAAAAGAGACAGAATCTTTGAAGTTTGATGTGCCACTTCCAAGTATTTTCGTACAACTTCGGATATTGTCAAATTGTTTTGAGAAATATGGGACTCAGGACGCATGTACTAGAGTTGTGATGCTTAATTGTTTTCATTAATCTTCCCACTGCCATTTCTTAAAATTGCATCAATTTCCTACTTTATATTGGTGGAACCTGTGTTTTAAGGGGGGAAAGGAAAATGATGGAATTTTAATTTCAATCAAAATAAGGCAGTAACTCCATGAGTAATATAAAACATTGGAGAAAAATTTGTTCTTCAAAATTAAGAGGCTAGATGAGGAAACACTCTACACAACACATTTTAGGAAGACACCCTTTTAGCTCATCAGTAGCGTTTGGCATTCCCTCAATACTCTGAACACTCTAGGATCCTGGAGTAGGTTTGGCACTGAGATGGAGTGGACGTGGAGCTGTATCCTCTGCTGGGGGAGGGAGGAGCTAACGGGGAGGTCATCTGAGGTGCAGAGTATCCCAGCAGGTAGGACAGACAGGGATTTTTTAATTTCTTTTTTTTTTAAGTTATATTTTGATGGTACATTTTAGATATACATAGGGATAACATCCATCATAGGGGATTTGTAGCTGTGCATGATATATCTTGTTGCTGCTTTTTTTCCCACTGCCCTCCCCTCCCTCCACCCCCCTCCTCTCTCCTTAGTTACAAAAGCTTTGTTTCCATTTCTTCCTTCTATTTCTTATTTCTCTTGTCCCTCCAGACAAGGATTTTAGGAACATGGGGACTTCTCTATGCTAACAGGCAACAGGATCTTTTGAATAATTTTTAATCTTCCACTGATGTTATGGTAAAACGATTCATGCCGCGAGCCTCAAATGACTTAATCATACTTTCCTCTTTTATTAACTATTTTGCTTTTACTATTTATTAGTACATGTTTGCAGTGCATAATGATTACATTCCTTGTGGTGAAGTGGTACATGTACATAACACATCTCAGTTCTTTTTCCTTCCCCTTGCCCTCCTCTCCTGCTGCTGTTCAGCTTTCCTAGCACCGTTTGTTAAAGAGGCTGTCTTTCCTCCAGTACATGTTTTTAGGGCCTTGATCAAAGATCAAACAGCTGAGAGTGATTGGGGTTGTTTCTGGAACTTCCATTCTGTTCCCTTGACACTTATGTCTGTTTTTGTACCAGATCATGCTGTTTTGATCACTGCAGCTTTGTGACTTAAATTCAAATCCAGGATTGAGCTTGAGAGTGACTGCATTATTTTTCCTGTTGCTGATTCCCTTTCCTTACTTCTACTAAACTGCTCACCCTACCTGGCATAATCATTTTATAGTCATTTTGTCACTGTTAGCTTCATTTTCTTCTTCTGAAATATTCTTGGGAATTTTTTGGAGTGCTGGTATAGCAGTCATGAGTTTCTTTAGGTTATCTTTATCATAAATATATTTATTTCTCCATCAATTTTGAAAGACAGTTTTGCAGGACATCAGTCTGGATTGGATGTTGTTTTCTTTTAAGTCTTGGAACGCTTCACTCCCATCTCCCTTGGACCTTAAGGTTTGTATTGAGAAGTCTGCTGTAATTCTAATGGGTTTACATTTATAGGTAATTTGTTTTTCTCTAACAGCTTTTAAGATTCTGTTCTTGTGTTGAACTTCTGAGATTTTGACTATGATATGTTGTAGAGAGAGCCTGTCTACATTATGGCTATTTGAGATTCTATATACCTCACTTATCTGTATGTTAAATTATTTCCCATATTTGAAAATTTTTCTGCTATTATTTAAGGAAACAATTTTTTTATGCCTTTTGTTTTGTCTTCTCATTCTTCACTAATTCCAATTAATCTTAGATTAGTCTTCTTTGCATCATTTAGCAGCTATTGGATCCATTTTTTTTGTGGCCTCTTGTTTTTGAGACAGGGTCATGCTATGTAGTTCAGGCTGGCCTCGAACTCACTATGTAGGCCAGGCGAGCCTCAAACTCATGGCAATTCTCCTGCCTTAGCCCCGCGAGTTCTGGGATTACAGGCTTACACCACCATCCCCAGCTCTCTTGTTTTCAAGGTATTGCTCATTAATTGGTCACTGATAACAATCCCATCTTCTAATTCTGACACTTCTTCCTCACATTGGTCTGTTGCCAATACATTTGGATTTTTAATCTCTTAAATTTCTGATTAGTACTATTTGGGGACTCTAATTCCTTTCTGTGCTGGTCATGCATGTTTCATATTGTTTTAACTCAGCTCGCTTTTTATCAATGTCTTCTGTAGATTTGCTTTTTGTTTTATTTATTAGGCCCATTATCTGTTTAGTTGTATCTTTTTTGAGCTCACCAAATACCTTATTGGTCTGCTTTTTAAAAATCTCCTCTGTTATCCTTTTGAACAATTTGGTTGTGTGGCTTTTGATTTCCTCCTCTTTAATGCCTCATGGATCAACTTTGTAGGTGGTGGGAGTTTTTGGAGGCATTTTGTTGCCTTGTCTTCTTGTGTTTCTATATTTTGTTTGTTTTTCCTAGGTTTGTGGGCTGATAATAGTAGACAGCTTTGTTGCCAGCATGGAGTCCTCTTTAGTTAGTGTCTGCTTTTCTGCAATGCCTTCCAGATATGGCTAAGTATTGGCCTATGTCTCTGTCCCAGGATCTGCCTCTTTTATTTATTTGGAAGGGGAAGCTGTAGCATATTTGAGCCAATACTAGGTACTCCAGGCATAGGTCACAGTATTATTAATGACACAAAACAGTCCAGACATTGGCATCTAGAGAAAACCAATTAATAGCAACAAGTACGTCACCTAGGCTATAGTAATAAAATCAGCAACAATAATAGCATTGAAGACAAATTGGATATTGTCATAACCTACAAATCAATAGTGTACCACGCTTAAGCACTGAAAAGAAATCTACAATAGTAGTATAAACACTAAATCAAACCAAACACTGACTTACAGTAAATATCTGCTAAATGAAATAACTTCACTTCCACTAACAATAGAATAGTAGTCAACAGTAATAGCATAGAGTTAACTAGCTACCTAAAGATTCATAAAACTTAATAGTTATAATAGTAAAAGTAGAGGGAGTGGGGAACCAGAGAATAAAAAAAGTAAAATTTGAAATGTTAATCAATGGAAGATGAGAAAGAGGAGAGAAAAGCAATAAATGTGATCCTATGCAGGAACAAAAGAAAATTAATAGTATTAGAAAATAGTCATAGGAAAAAGAAAAAGAAGATAAAAGAAAAACAGAGGGCAAAATACAGGAAGTAAAGGGAAGACAAGAAAGAAGAAAAAGAAAAAAGTTGGAAAAGAAAACGAAAAAATGGTTAAAAAGGCCCATCCCTCAAAAACTGATGAAGAAAAGAGGGAAATAATAAAAAACACAAAATTAAAAAAAGATTGAATCAAGAAAAAGTACCTTTGTGTTTTTGAAGGAGTGGTTTCCTTCTAGGATTTGCAATTTTGGAATCTGGCAAGTCACAGTTTTTCCCACCTAGCTGTAGGTCCTGTGTATTTGTGAGGAGGCAGCCCTGTACCAGAGGCCCCTCTGTCCATTCACTCCAGACTGTGGTAACTGTACAAACTGAGGGACATCATTGCCTACTGGGTAGAGGATAAAAGCAATCAGCCCTCTTCTCTCCGTAGGATGTAGACTGTGGGACTGTGGTTCAAGTAGACTATTGGACTTATTGTTAACATTTCCTGGGTCTGGTTTCTCACTATGGAAGGCAGGGCTCAGGCTCTTCCTGGCCTCAAAGTTCTCAGGGAGTTTTGTTTAAAATGTACCCTCTCCTCAGCATTCTCCTGTAGTTGTCTCTCACCCAGTCACTGTGAGAAGGTAACACTGGAATCTCCGAAGCTGCTGGTTAGGTCTGTCCTTTCTCCCTGGGTCTGCTGGCCCACCAGGCTTACCTTCTCTTCCTGGGTGTTGCCCTTATGCAGGATCAGCTTGGTTGGTTAGTTGGTGCTTCTGGCCGCCCCCATGCCAAGGGGAAAAAAAGACACATAGCCAGCTCAGAATTGGCAGGTGGACACTGCCAGGTTGTAGAATCCACAAGCTTGGAAGTGGTTGAGAGCCAGTGTAGCTCAGTCTGGTCCATGGTATGTATGACTCTAGAGTTGTACTTTCTTGAAGAGTCTGTTTAAGAACTTTCAATAATTATAATTTTTAAAATGTTAGATTAATCCTCTGAAAGCTAATAATTTACTCAGATTCAAAAAACATTTCTAGTCACAGAGTCAGAAGTAGAACACAAATCCATTCTCCCTAGTGGAGAAAACTATTACATAGAAGCAGAAAATTTTTGTTGTGTCTTGTGTTATTCATTCTCCTGAGCATCCATTTTTATATTTGTGAACTCTGTAGTTTTCTCCAGTGTAGCCCAATGGCTTCTCACACTTACAGGGTTTACCGCTGCTAAATGATACTCTGTCTTGGTTTTGGCTAAGATTTCAGAGGCTAAGAACAAAACAACACTTGCTAGGCATCTTCCTATTCTAAAGCAGGGTCCTGGACATATACCTGCCATCATTGTCTGGGATAAGAGTGTACACTGACAGAAGAAGACAGATTCCTGGGGTTCTGAGATATTCTGCTGTGTTAGTTATCTTTTCAGAGTCAGTGGTTTGAAAGAGAGCAGATTTAATACAGGACAGTTGTAAGTTACAACATTCACCCATAAGCCAAATGCAGGAAGAGTGCTGCATGTCTATCTATGCACTGGAGACCTGTGCACTGTCCCGTGTATGTCCGAGCCTGCAGATGATGGCTGAAGAAATCTTTACTGGAACCAGGATATGCTGCTTGCAGCAGAGATGAAGACCAGAGCTCCCCTGAAGCAACAGCAGTCATCCTTGACGAAAAGAAGGCCCTGAGCTCCTTCTTCAGCTAGAACAGCTGAGTCCCCTTCAGGAGAACCAGCCACAGCAGAGCTTCTCTTGGGAAACAGCCCACAATTATCTTCTCCTGCGGCTCCCATTCTCCTTTCTGTTGCGTTAGCAACGATCATCAGATGGATCCTCTACGCCCAGAACCACACAACTCAGTCCAGCTGGGCATTCTGGCTCAAACTGACCACAATAATAAATCGACCACAGTAATGTTATGGTTTGTGTCTAGATGTCCCCACAAAGCCTCATGTGGTCATAGGTGGGGTGTTTTCTGAGGTGGCTGGATCTAGAGTGTGTGATTACTAAATTAGCCCATGATTGGTTTGGCATAATTCTGCTGGGATCAAGGATTAAGGGTACTGGGATTAAGGGTGGGAGTGCTACCCACCCTAGGGGCAGAGAGCCTGGACAAGATATAAGGGATAGAAATAGGTGTGTCTATCCCCTTTTCACCCCTTTTTGCTTGCCTTGCTGCCTTCTGCCTGTCTGCCAGGCCACTCTGCCTTGGATCCAGTCGATAGTGGACTGAAACCTCTACAGACTGTGAGCTAAATAAACATTCTTCCCTTAACTTTGGGTGTTGGGTATTTTGTCTCGACAGTGAGAGAAAAGTAACTACGACATCTGCTATGCTTCCACAGAGGACAGCCAAGTACTTCTTGCTCCTGTCAAGTGTGTGGGAGGCAGAACTTGATGTAGGGAATCAAAAGACCCGACGGCTTGGTGTCTTCCTCAGACTTGCAGATTCTTAAGTGTGAGAAGTCATTGCATTGTATTGGGGAAAACTGCACTTCTTCTAGTGGCAGAGGTGATGGGACGGTGTGTCCTGTGAGCGCCAAGCTGAAGAAAGTAAAATCCCTCGAGTAAGCCTTGGAGGGGGCTGCGGTGGTGGTGGGCTATTGAAGGGACCCTAACAAGAGAGTCTGTGTGTGGGGGGCCTCTGGGGTTGCTGAGTATGGGGTTGCTTCACAGGTAATAATGGGGCCGAGGTTGGGGTTTGGAAGAGGCCAACAGGATTGTAGCTGTCACCTCTGTTTTATGTCATTCAATGAGAAATTTCCTGGGGGGACATTGTGAATCTGAATATAAACATCCACCAAGCCAGGGGACAGTCCCTGGTGGCTGCTGTCCCACGTGGTCAGAAAATACGGAGTGGGAAAGGGAGGAGCAGAGTGGGAAAGGGAGGAGCAGAGGGGGAAAGGGAGGAGCAGAGGAGCAAAGTGGGGATCAGGATTGACCTGAAGAAGTTTTCAACATGTAGAGATTGATTATGATACTGCAGCACATAGTTCAGTTGCTACAAGAGAAACTTCTCCGCTAAAAGTGACCTAAGGATTTTTTAATATTTGAGAGCAGCCAGGAAAAATTATGGAATCCTTTTGAAATTTTATCATTGGGCAGAAACAGAACCAGCCCAAATTCGTGTGTGTGTGTGTGTGTGTGTGTGTATGTGTGTGTGTGTGTGTGTCCAGAGGAAGAACACAAAAGGGAGTAGTGATAGAAAAACTTTTGTTTATACCCTGTGAGATGATGTTTAATTAAATGAATAACTGTATTTCTGTAGTGCCCTTGATAAAATTCCATCTCCTGTCTATGAAGCGATCTGATAAAATAGGTACTTTCTCACCAGAATGTGAGCCTTTGTCGGCATCTGTGTGGTGCATTTTTCTTTAACTCATAACTCAGTGTCTGCCATGTAATAGGTACTCAATAAGTATTTGCTGGATGAGCAGCTCCTTAGAGGCAGTATTGCTTAAGAGCTTAGGTTCACTGGTAGATACACTGGGGTTCAAATATCAGCTCCACCATTCGCAAGCTCTGTGACTTTTAGAGAATTTTTAAGTCTCTCTATACCCCAGAGTCGTGTGTAGTTTTACCCCAGCTTTTAGAGAAGTACATTAGATAACATAACAGGATACAAACACCTGGCCTGATTCATTTATTGCTTACTGTGTGGTAGTCATAACTTGTCATATTTGTAAACCGTTCCTGTGTTTTTATCCCTCGTCGCTTAAGGAGTAAAGAGCTTACATACCTTGTAAACATTGTTCATTTGAGGTGAATTTTATAAAAAAAATGCTACTTTTGAAAGCCAATTAATATGGTTCCCTCCTTCCCTCCCTCTCTCCTTTCCTTCCTTCTTTCCTTCTTCCATTTTAACCATATTATTTTGAGTGAGATATGGTGAGACCAGAGCAATACATTGAAAGAAATTGAATAGAGTTTCACACTTTTATTCCTCCCAGTTCCTAACGAGAACATTACACGTCACACAGAGCCACTTGGGGAAAGCCACAGCATCAGTCCCAAGCCAGAAGGAGAGGGGACAACTACGAGCAGGCTCTTTACTGTGATTTCTGCAGGCTTGAAAGGGTGAGGCAGGGCAAGCAGGGTTAGGGCTGGTCAGTCTGAATACTTTCAGTGTGCTGTGAAGACTAGGGGCTGGCCCTCGTTGGCTGGTCCCCGACCCTTACGTTTGGGGGATAGTGGCCCAGAGTGAGCAGAAGTGGATGGGGTTGTGGATTTAATAAGCTGTTCAAGAAGTGGAACCCAGACCTCAAAACTTGGTCAAGACAGCATTTTTAAAAAACTATATTTTGCTACACAAATCCAGTGTTAGGAGGATCTGAGGCTGAGGTTATTTACCAGGTGGACAAATGTGCCATTGGCACCTCCAGCACGCTAACTACTGCAGATGCTGTCTGCCCCACCAGGGCTTGAGCAGCCGAAGGCCGCTAACCTTGGTTCTCCTTCAATGGGAGAAAACTTCCATCTATGGGAAGAACAGAAGTCTTACTGTTGCTGCTTTAGTTTTATTTAGCAAAGTAATGTGGGAAATGTTGCAGGATAACTTGTTAATGAATTCTGACATGCCTAAAAGTTGTAAATATGTTCATTTGCAGATAGTTTTTGACAATTTTCCCTCTTAAAACCATTGTTGTTAGATAAATCATAAGTGGACTGATAAGTACGGAGATTCCTGGTTTTTCAAGGTAGTCTTCCTGTTGCTCTGTTGGAGTGTATGTCAACAGAACACAAGAAAATGGGGAGAGACTATTACAGGATGATTTGGTTTTGTTTCTCACTTTATTTTGTGGTAAAAAGAGAGACAAAAGAACATGGAACTGAGGAGTATCATAAAACGCGTAGTTTGTAATATTTGTTGCTTACGGTAGGAACCATAAGTCCTCTTGTTTATTATTTAAAAAGAGAGATCTGAAAGTGTCTACCACATTCCTACACTACATAACAGCCACTTTAGCATTCCAAATAATTACCATTCCCAAGAAAATCCTCGGTTATTAGATTTCTATGAAGAATTGTTTAAATAGATTTACTTTGCTTTCTAAGATTATCTGCAATTTTGATAAACTTTCCTATCACCAGCATCAAATTATTTGTAATACAACTAGGCATAGCTGTGAATAAACTTACATTCTATTTTATTTCTTTTTTGGGGGGTGGTGCTGGGGATCCAACTCAGGGCCTTGTGCTTGCTAGGCAAGCACTCTAACCACTGAGCTAAATCCCCAGCCCTATTTTCAACATACATACTATAGAAGAATTCAATAATATGACCAATATAAAGATGTAGTCTATGGTTTTTCATACATACTGTGCTAGGAAATAAATTCAAATGAGACCTTGCTTATATGTTTCCTGTTAGTAGACAGGCATGCTGAGCTCATTCATATAGAAATGTATTTCACTTCAAAACTTGAGGTCACTAAGATATACAGTTTGCAAATAAATCATAAAGTGTATGCATTTCCAAATGCACAAATATATTTTAAAATTTCATGTTTACAAACATACATAACAAATGAAGCTTAGCATGAGCTGTAGGAGTAGCTGGAATAACATATATGGACTGTGTATTCACAAAGCACATTTTATTTACAAGGTTTAAAACAATCGAAGAATCATGGGTATCAGAAGAGTATTGGTGGAATCCTTTCATATTTGTTACCACCAATGTGGCCTTGGGTAAATCGTCCTTTCTGGGAGTCAATCTTCTCTTTTGAAAGATAAAAGGAGTGACACGTTAAATAATTTCTAAGGTGCCTTTTTTGGCTCATAAATTATCATCATTTTTCTTTTAAAAATTATTTTTCGGCTGGGGATTTAGCTCAGTGGTTAGAGTGCTTGCCTTGCAAGCACGAGGCCCTGAGTTTGATTCCTGGTACCAAAAAAAAAAAAAAAAAAAAAAAAAAAAAAGGTGTGTGTTGACCAATCATCAGCGGAAAACCTGAGGACTAGCAGGTGTCCTGAGCCTTTCTCCACTCTTCACTCTGGTGGAAAATTCTTGCTGCTTTGTTCTCCTCAGCTCTAGGGCACTGCTGTCCCCTCTCCCTACAGTGTGGCTTGGAAATACAAGCTAGCAAGCTGAGGGGGTATTTGGTTTACCTTGTTTGTTACTTGTCTCTCAAAGATGGCTGTCCTTTGTTTTCTGATGCCAAAGGTCTTAAAAATTGTTTTTCCACACTTTCGTCTTTTTGTTTCTTATTCAAGGGAGGAGGATGTGGTTGGTCACTTTTACTTCAATTTTGAGCAGAACTGGAGTGATTTAAATTTTTTTCTCTATAAGGTATAAAGTCTTAATGTGAGCTACTAGCCATTCGGGATCTGAATTTGCTCACTCACAGTTTGCTATTATTAACATTTTGGGGTATATTCTTCTAATTATTTGTATTTGTCTCTGTTTCTCTTTCCCCTCCCTCCATCTTTCACACTAACAGTTTTATGAAAATATATAGTTCACGTGCCATACAACTTACCCATTTGAAGTATGCAATCCAGTGGCTTTTATAGAGTCACAGATATGGGAAATCATTACTGCAGTCAGTTGTAGAGTATTTTTTTCAACACAAAGAAAAACTCTAACCTTTAGTGATTCACCCCTTCTCAAATTCTATCTCTCCCACTTTAGCCCTAAACAACCACCGTTCCACATGTCCACTTTCTGTCAAGCATGTTGACGTTTCTATATTTACCTTTTTGAAAACCCACCGAATGTTTCCACAGTGGGTGTATCATTCATATCGACGAGAAATGAAGACGCAGATTTCTTCACATCTTTGCAAACATTCTGTTACTTTACCTGTTTTTTTTTTAAGTTATAGCCATTCTAGTGGATGTGGTTTTGGTTTGTATTTCCTATTGACTATCGATGGTGGTCATCCTCTCCTGTGCTTGATGGTCATTTGTATATTTTCTTTGGAAAAATATCTATTCAAGTCCTTTGTCCATTTTAAGAATCGGGTTATTTTTCTTGTTGAATTGTAAAGTTCTTTATGTTGTCTTCCATCCTGTGGGTTGTCTTTTAACTTTCTAGATAGTGGTGGATATGTGATAGTTTCAAATTTTGATGAAATCCAATTTATCTATTTCTTTTATTGTTGTTGTTGCTTGTGCATTTGTTGACACATCTAAGAAACCATCCCCAAACCCAAGCCCATAAAGATTCATTCAGATGTTTTCTATTAATAGTTTTATGGCTGGAGATTTTGCATTTCACTCTTTGCTGTACTTTATGTTAGTTTGTGAGGTAAATTAGTTAAGAGACCTGAGGAAATGGTTGAACTTTTTTTACATCTGGTTATTCAGTTGTCTCAGCGCCATAATTTAAAAGATTATTCTTCTCTCATTGAATGATCTTGGTACCCTTCTTGCAAATCAGTTGACCGTAGACATGTGGGTTTAATTCTAGCCTCTGAATTCTGTACAACTAACCTATTATTTCTGTCTTTATGCCAGTATCACCCTCTTGTGGCTACTGTATCACTTCGTATTATGTTTTTAAATGAGAAATATGAGTCTTCCTATTTTGGAGTTTTTTCAAAATTGCTTTGGCTATTTAGGTTCCTTACCAGTTCATATAAATTTTAGAATCAACTCACCAGTTTCTACAAAAGAATCAGCTAAAATTTTAACAAGGACTACACTGCATCTGTAATTCAATTTGGGGAGAATTGCCATATTAATGATATTAAGTCTTCTAATTGATGGACATGGAATGATTTTCCATTCATTTAGCTCTTTTTTAATGTCTTTCAAAACCATTTTGTTGTTTTTAGAGTGTAAGTTTTGCCTTTTTTTATATTTACTTCTAAATTCAATTCTTATTCCTGTGTTACTATAAATGGTGTTGCTCTTTAAATTTCATTTTCAGTTTGTTCACTTTAAGTATAAAAATACAATCCATTTTTATATGTTGATCTTACATCTTGCAACATTGCTGAACTCATTCATTAGTTCTAACATGCAGGATATTTTTAGTGGATTCTTTAGGATTTGGTATATATGTGATCTGAAATTATAGTTTTTCTTCTTCTTAATCTGGATAACTTTTATTACTTTTTCTTGCTCAGCTTCCCTGTCTAGAGCCTCTAACACAGTGCTGACTAGAAGTGGTAAGCAAACATCTTTAACTTGCTCTCAATCTTGTGGGGAAAGCAATCAATCTTTCACCATTAAGTGTAAGGTTGACTGATTTTCCTTCCCTTCCTTCCTCCATTTCTTCCTTTGGCCTTTATCAGGTTGTAGAAGTTTTCTTCTATTCAGCTTGTGGAATGTTTTGATGATAGAGAGTGTTGGATTTTATCCAATGCTTTTCTGTTTCCATTAACTTAACCCCGTGTTTGTAAATTTTTATTTTGTGTTGACAAAGTGTATCACATTGGTTGATTTTGGTGAGTTAACCTTGCATACCTAGGATAAATTCCACTTGGTAATAGCACTAATTATTTTTATATGTATCTGGATTCTGTGTGCTACTATTTGGTTGAGGATTTTTGCTTTCATAGACATAAAAGATACTGGTCCATAGTTTTCTTGTCCTGTGATGTGTTTATCTGGCTGCAGGGTAACATTAGCTTTACAGAATGAGTTGGGAAGTTTTCCCTCCCATTTTTTAGAAGAGTTGGTGAAGAATTAGCATCCATTTTTTCTTTATATGTTTGAAGACATCAAGGTATAGATTTCCTTCATATGTAACTTTTGAATTCTTAACTTAATCTCATTTGTTACAGGTCTAGGTCTACTCAGGTTGTCTGTTTTTCCCTTGAGTCCATTTTGACAGTTTGTATCTTTCCAGGAACCTGTTAATTTAATCTCATTTACTGACATATAAGTATTACCATATTCTTCTATATTTCTTTTTATTTCTGTAAGATTAGCAGTGATGTCCCTTCTTTCATCTCTTTAATAATTTGAGTTTTCTATCTTTTTGGAAAATCTATCTAAAAGTTTGTCAATTTTGTTATCTCTCTCTCTGAAACAAAAATAATCTCACTTATATATTCCTCTGTGTGAGGGTCTGTTTTACATTTGATTCGAATACAGTGGAATTCATTTTGGTATATGGGAGGGAGAAGTCTCACTTTTTATTTTAAAATAGTTAACAATTATTCCAATACCACTTGCTGGATTATTTATTTCTCTCTGTTGATTTGAAATGCCACTTAATTATACACTGCATTTTTGTGTATACTCTGGGCTATTTCTAGGTTTTCTATTCTTTTGTGTAACTGTATACACCAATTCTTACAACATACATCACACTGTTCTAATTTTTTATTATTTCAGGATAATAAAAAGATTTTTAGTGTCTGGAAAATAAATTATTTTCATTCCTCTTATTATTCCTTATTTTTTTTCCATTTCTGCCAATCTTTTTTCCAGATAATCAGTAGACTCACTCTGCACATCATCTCTGCTCCCTGACACACCCCCTCTTCCAATTTCCTTTGGAGCTTTATTATATATAAAATCAATTCATACAATAGTCTGAGAAGGATTGATATTTCTCATTATTGAAAAAACAGTCCATCTTTAATGCTTTCCTAAGTATCAACCTATTTTTATCATTGCTGACCACTAGATTCCTTGGACCCCTGAATGTAATGATGGAATTATCATTGAAGTTTTCTTTATAGCAATATTTCTCAGCTCTTCTCTTTCTCCTCCTCTTCTTCCTTGATTAGGGCTTTATTTTGAAAATAATCTCCTGCTAACCTGTCTCACCCTCCTTCACACTTCTCATAATGAGAACAATTACCTTCACTTTGAGCATATCCATTTCCTTCTTAGAAGCCGTAAGAGTCCCAATTGCTTAATTCAATCAAAGAGTGATTTACTTATTTCAAATATTTCTTCAGCTCATGTCTAGGTTCTCTGTCTCATCCCCACTTTCTGACCCAAACTCATATGCTATTCCCCCCAAACTCCAAATTTGTATTTGTATTTTGTTACCTATTGTTATATAATTTCTACTTTATAGTAGAAATATATTTTTATTTGGATATTTGCTTTTATAATTCAATGTAAAGTAGAAATTATTTAGTAGAAATAAGCAAAGTCTTTATTTTTTTACTATATTGTGTTTTTTATTTTTAAATTTTATTTACCAAGAACATGTATTGGTACATTGTATACATAAAGACCACTTTCATCATAGTTAATTTGTATCTGTACATGATATATCTTGGTTTTCCTCCTTCTTCCCCACCCGTTCCTTCCACTCCCCCTCCTCTTTCTCCTCCCCTCCTTATTCACAACAGCTTTATTTACATTTTTACATTTTTCCCTTGTCCCTTCTTTTCTTTTTCTCCTCCTTCTTTTCCCTCTCCTCCTGCTCTAGTTCTCCTCCCTTTGGAATAGTATGTTTCTTTTACATAATACCTATTATACCTTTTTGTCCTTACACTTACGGTTTCTCATATCGGAGAAACAATTCGCTGTGTACTCATATGTGCCTGATTTATTTCACTTAAGAGTATGTTCTCAGGGTTGGAGATTTAGCTCAGTGGTAGAGTACTTGCCTAGCAAGCACAAGGCCCTGAGTTTGATCCCCAGGACCAAAAAAAAAAAAAAAAAGTATGTTCTCAAAGTACATCCATTTACCTGTGACTGTCTCAAGTTTATCCTTCTTATGGCAGAGTAGTATTCCATTGTGTAGAAAAACCACATCTTCTTTAGTCATTCATTCGTTGCTAGGCAATTGGGTTGTTTCCAAGACTTAGCTGTTACAAATTGTGTTGTTATAAACATGGTTGTGCATATATCACTGCGGTAGGATGTTTTTAATTCTTCTGGGAAGATATCAAGAAGAGGACTAGCTGGGTCAAATGGAACCTCTAGTTGTAGGCTTTTGAGGAATCTCACACTGATTTCCACCAGCCTACACACCCGCCAACAGTGGAGGAGAGTTCTTTTTTTCCTGCAGCCCTGCCAGCTTTTGATATTGTTTGATTTCTTGAGAATAACTGTTCTTTCTGGTGAGAGATGGAGTCTTAGCATCTTTTTAATTTGCATCTCTTGAATGACCAGTGATGTTGAACACTTTTTCATATATTTATTTTCCATTTGTATTTCTTCATCTGAGAAGTGTTTATTCATTTCAGATGCCCATTTTCGGACTGGGTCTTTAACAGTGAAAATGGCCATACTTCCTAAACTACTATACAGACTTAATGCAATTCCAATCAAAATACCATTAACATACTGCAAAGGATTAACGAAAGCAATCATAAAATTGATCTGGAACCAGAAGAGACCAAGAATAGCAAAAACAATCCTGGGCAATTGGGTCAAGGCAGGGGGCATCATAATCTCCAATCTGAAGTTATACTATAGAGCTGCTGTGATAAAAACAGCATGGTACTGGCAAAAAGACAGACCCAAGTATCACTGGAACAGATTGGAAGATGCAGAAACAATTCCAAACAAACTCAAGTACCTCATCTTTGACAAAGGAGCCAAACACCCTCACTAGAAGAAAGATAGTCTCTTTAAAATATGGTTCTGGAAAAATTGGCTTGCCATATTTTGAAAACTAAAACTAGAAACCTATCTCTCACCATGTAGTAAACTAAAACCCAAGTGGATCAGAGATCTAAACATTAAAACTGAAACACTAAATCTGCTGGAAGATAGAATAGGAAGAACTGTTGAAGTCATAGGTGTAGGCAAAAACATTTATGAACAAAACTCAGACTGCATGAGAAATAATACAAAGAATCAGTGCTTGGGAGGCTGGGGATTTAGCTCAGTGATTAGAGTGCTTGCCTTGCAAGCACAAGGGCCTGAGTTCGATCCCCGGCACCACACACACAAAAAAAAGAATCAGTGCTTGGGATCACATCCTATTAAAAAGCTTTTGCACAGCAAAAGAAATCACCAACAGAGTGGGACGAAAACCCACAGAGTGGGAAAAAATTTTTTGCCAGTTGTTCCTCAGACAAAGGTCTAACTTCAAGAATACATAAAGAACTCAGAAAAATCAGACCCCCATATTTCTTTACTTTAGCAAAGCAAAATTCACTGGCCTATACAAGTCACCAATGTTTATCTGCAGGTGATCATGCAAACACACAGAAACACACTGTATTTGCAGCATTTATTACACACATGAAAAAGCACATTCTCTTTATCTTCTAGACTCTGCTCAAAACACACTTCAGACAGGGAGTTTGTTCATTTTAGTGCTACTCCAATAATTCCAGCAGCTTTCGTGATTGTAACTATCCATTTGTAACTGAATATACAAGATATGCCTTATTTAAGAAAGTACAATGTACAAGCATGTATAATGTACATAAGATTGTGATTGCTTTTATAAACTTTATCCACCAATGAGTTCATTTAAATGTTTCTTTATATTTTCTGTAAGTCATTAAAATTTAAACCAGGAAATACTGTTTCCAAGGTTGTGATATCTCTCTGTAGTTATAAATCAGTAATTACAAATAAATAAAAAGAATTGCTTCAAAGATATATGAGAGAATACAAACTTAATCATAATTTAGAACACATAAAATTGAGTTCGTAATTCTTTGGTATCATATATTTTTATAAAGCTGTTCCTAGATATTCATATTTGCCAAACACCTACTGTGAGTATAGTTTCATTTAAATATCTCTATAAATTCAGTTCATTCCAGGATAATCCATTCAGGGAAAACGAATTAAAATCGTTGTGCCATTAGGTGATTTCCTGTTCTAAATCCACCAAGTGTGTGTCTTAACATAAACAGTATAGAAAGAGTGAGAAGAGAGGACCTTATTCGTCTGTGAGAACCAGAGAACACTTCCACTAGGGGAAACTTGTACTGTCTTGCAGGAGACACTGAAGTTAGCTACATAGCAGGATGTGAGGGGTGTCCATTGCAAAAACAGCGAGGTTATCCGTGTAGAGGTCTGAAAGAATGTGGTAAATGTGAGATATTGCTGATATTGCTATTAGTGGAACGGAGGGTGCACATGGGATGGTGAGGAGATACAGCAAAGAAAGGCAGGCTGGGGCCAGATCACAAAAAGCTCTGGAACGATAGTAAGGAGGTTGGCCTTTACTTCACATTGGAACTTGCTTGCACTATAGTTTTTATATGTACATTATGAAGGGAAAATCTCATTTATTCTGTAATGTGCAGGAAAATACTGAAAAAATAACAAACCCAGACTCTTTTTATGAGAAGAGTATCAAAAAATCAGGTACGTAAATGCCTTCAATTTTTGTGAGTTCCATGGATTTTTGTTCTTTTGAAAAATACTTTTATCTTGTTTTCAAAGATCCAAAGTATGAAACTGTTTACTTGTTTCTAGCAGTTATTTTTCCTTTCACAGATTGTACCTGTCTTTGAACGTGCCTTTCAAAATGAATTTTTCCAACTTGATTCTCAGAAGTAAGGCCCCGAGCATGAAAGACATGCATTTTGTTTTTTAGAAGTGAGAGAGAGCTTGACTTGTTTCCTGGATTCACACAGAAAGTTTCAGGCTGTATCAACACTGAGAGCCATTTACAGTCAAAACTTTGTCTTGATCTTTGGCAAGCCCTAGAGGGAAGAGGAGATTAATGTCGCATGTCATTCCCAGCATCAGATTGGAGGAAAGATTTATAACTGTGATGAATGTCTTAGTCTCAAATTTGAGAGAAACTTGTACCTTTGGCTGCATTCATGCAGTGCCACGGGGGTGACTCAGACAGCAGGAGGAGCTGAAGGGAGACTGGCTCACTGCTTGCCTTCTGATGTGGTGGAAGAGTGGTGAGTGATCCCCCACTTTAAAAACCTGTGACATTTAAAAAATTACTTTGCACGCCTGTAGAATTTTTTTCTGAAGGTTTTTTGGTGCAAAGTCAAGAAGATTAATAATGAATTTATGAGAAAATAGATTTAACTGTTGGTGAATGAGGGGTAGAAACTTAGGCCCCTGTGTCTTCGTTGGTGGGGATAAACTGGTGGTAGAATGTGTATGTTGCACTGCCTATCAAATCTGCTAGCTATTCAGGTCGTCAGCAAGGCTGGTTGGCTAACACGCTTAGCTCACCTTGAAGCTTGGAAAGAAAGAGGCAAAGAAGGGACTGGAGAAGATTTGAGGCTGAATTACAGGGTGTTAGGGCTTGTATCTACACGTTCCCCCAAAGCCTCGTGCAGTCGTAGGTGGGGCTTTTTGTGGCTGGCTGGATCTAGGGTGTGAGATACTGGGATTAAGGGTGTGGTACTGGATTAGTCCACTAATTATTTTATCATAGTTCTGGGTGTGGATAATGGGAAGGCCTACTCTGGGTGTGGGTAGCATCACCCAAAAGGTTTATAACCTAAATGGAATAAAAGGGAAAGGGAAGCTTGCTGTTGCTGCCTGCTGGAAGCTGCTTCCTGCCTACCCTGCCATGGGCTGTTTCTCCTCTGTCGTGCCCCTCTTCCATGCTGGCCTGCATTGGCGTGAGCTGACTATGGACTAAAACCCCTACAGACTGTGAGCTAAACTAAACCTTTCTTCCTTTGACTTGTGGGTGTCAGATATTTTGTCTCAGCAATGAGAAAAGTAAGATGAAAGGTGATTTTGTATTTTAGACAGGCATAGAATGGACTAGGCATTGGTGATGGCTAAATGAGTGAAATGAGTATTTCAAGAGAGAAAAAGTACACTTCATAAAAGCGGCCTGTGCCTTTGGTTTTCTTCTTTCATACTGGGCATTGAACCTAGGGCCTTGCATGTGCTGGGCTGGCATTCTACCACTGGACTACATTCGCAGACTCTGTGTGTATTTGTTTTTGTTTTGGTTTTTTTTTTTAGTTTCAACATAAAGCTCTTTTCAGCATAGCTTAACATGTCCAAAAGAAGACAAGGAAAAGAGATTTCCTTTGGGCTGAAATCTGGGACTGAATTTGAAAATACGAAAAGGGTATCCTTGGGGACTTGGCATAGTCACAGTCATGGAAACCACAGTGAGAAAGTTCTACAGAGGAACAGAAGTTTCAAAAGTGGGTCAAGATCAATCGTAAAATCTTCTTTTTTTTTTAACCCAGAAAGTCTCCTGTGAGCACTCAAATGAATTTGTATTAATGTGGAAGGCTACTTCCCTGGAAAAGCTTTTTAGACCTTAAGTAACATGCAAGAGACTGTTTTGACAAGGTTCATGAGAATGGCAGCAGGAAAAGGAAATTACTTCTCTAATAACTCTTCCATTATTGGTGTTAACTGTTTGCATTCTGTTAGGTGATTTGCATACAGATGGGGCCATATGGACTCAGAACTATTTTTCTTTGTGTTTCTTTCCATTTCTACCCTTACAAGATATGCAGATTAAGATGCCTTAAAAGAGTCAGGGATTTTAATTAGTTCTGAGAGAGAAATGAGCCTAAATATAGCTTTGGGATTAGAGTCGGAAGGAGAGGGTTCTGCTTAACGGCTCTTATGTTGGCCTAGCAGAGATTTTATATTGCTGTAGAGTTTTAGAGCCAAAGGATCTTAGATATCAACTAGTCCAGGTGGATCTGGACTTCCAGGCCTGACTTGCAGTCTCCTTTCCCACTATATTGTGCCTTCTCATTTTACAAAATGTAAAACCCAGTGGCTCTCAGTTCGGTGTAGAGAACTTAAAAAGCAGATGCCATGGTAAAAGAAAAATTAGAAAATTCCACTTTTTCTATAGATGTCACAATCAGTTCATGTGTTCTACCCAAATGTGCTGGATATTGCCGAACCTCTCGTTGTAGTCTGGAGGACCCTGGTTCTTGGAGGCCTGTTAGGAACACGTCTTGACCTTTCAAACGATTAGATCCAGAGTCATTCAGTGTTAATCTTTCTGAGCTGCAAACTCACTCCAAATGGAGATTAAAAATTCTCCTTTTCAATCCACCTCTTTAGAATGCTGTTTCTTTTCCTCACCTTCCCTTCCTTGAACACCCTACTCAAATCCCCATTCCTCCAGTTTGCCCATTGCCTTAATTTCATTTAGATTACTATTACTTCCTTTGGCAAGTAATTTCACCAGATGGTACCATTTCTTATAGGGGGTTATTTATGGTTATTCAACTTTTAATTTTTTGATACTTCATTTTAGGGTTCAGAGTATAAGCTCTTAGAATGTGAAAACTGTAACTTTTCCAACTTTGCATTTCATTAGAATGAATCTCAGAGTGTTTACTATTATATGTTTAAAAATAATTATAGTCATGGTCTATATTATCATAGAATTTTAGAGCTGAAGGAATTTATAAATCATACATGGGCTGAGGGTTGAGGTTTAGGTAGTGCACTTACTTAGCATGAGCAAAGCCCCGGGCTTGATCCCTATTGGAGGGACAACAGGTAAGAGGTAGACAAAAGAGAGGAGAGAGAAGGGGTGAGGGGTAAAGGGTGAGGTGTGAGGAGGGAGAGTGAGAGGGGAGAGGGGAGAGGGGAGAGAAGAAAGAGAGGAAAGGGGAGAGGGGAAAGGCATTACATAGTGTATATTTAGGTCTGGATTTCGGATCTGGTCTAAGTAGCTTTGTCATAGTAGTCTCTTGGCTTTGAGACCGTATTACCTATATTGCACTTTCTCTTTTTACAATTAAAAAAGCTCAGAAATTTCAGTCTTAGATGAAGTCATTTATTTTTAAATGAAGTTTATTATTTAAACTAATCTCTCATTTATTAGTTAGAAAATATATCTATAATATTAACTCACATTTTGTCTCAAATAAATTCTAGGATTATTAAAACCTGATTAATTGAGTGAGTTTCCAACCTCAAAATTTAGAATCTTGAATCTGCATTATAATAGTCTTGATAATAAAACTAAAATTCTTTTGACAATAAAATGTCAACTTGTATTTAAATCAGAACAAGATAAGTGAATTTTTATTGAGGGGATTCTAGAAAACAAGTCACCTCAAAAGAGATCAAAATCATACACTACTTGGTTCTATACCGATTAGATAAAATAGTAAGTACTACAATTACTACAGAGGCAGCTAGTATCTATTGAGATTTAGCATCATGGAAAACTACTGAAGTCAGGCATTTTTTTTTTTTTTTTCGGGTGCTGAGGATCGAAATCAGGGCTTACGCTTGCTGGGCAAGCACTCGACCACTTGAGCTAAATCCCTAACCCCACAAGTCTGGCATTTTTATAGGATTTACCTCCTAATTTCTGGTTCACATATGTTTCATTAAGGCATGAATATACTGGTTACGTTTTGCTCATCAAATCCAATCAGCAGGGCTGAGGATTTAGCTCAGTGGTTAGAGTGCTTGTCTTGCAAGCACAAGGCCCTGCGTTTGATCCTCAGCACCACAAAAACCAAACCAAAACAAAAAACCAATCAGCATAATCAATATAATGGACTAGTATATCGTGTTATTCAGCTTTTGTTACTATAAAAATGTCGGAGTTTTAGGGGTTTTATTCGACGAGCAGTTGGCCTCATTGCTTTGGGCCTACGGCAGGCACGTAATGGTGGGAGCGCAGGGTGGAGCAAAACTTCCCACCTCGTGGCGGTTAATGGAGCGAGTGGGGAGGAAGAGCCTAGAATTCAACTGCGCCTTTGGGAGCATGCCCTGGATCCATGACTAAAGACCTCTGAGCAGACCCCACCTCCTAAAGGCTCTGCCATCTCCCAAAGCAGCCAGCTGGGGACAGGCCTTTAACACGTGGTCCTTTAGGGGACATTTAAAATACAAACTGTAGCATATACATATTTTCTTATAAGGATTCTTGTGATTATACCAAGCCCTCCCACTTCATCCAGGATAATTTCCCCATTTCATTGTACAGCGTTGTATTTAGTCACATGTGCAAAGTTTGTTTTGAGGTAAAGTGGTCAAGGTTTTGGGGGTTCGTATGTGGAATCTGTGGGCCACAATGTTGTCTGCAATGTCAGATCAGATCCCTATTTTCTATGGAGCATGTTACGGTCGTGAAGTGAGAGTTGATGTTCTGAGGAGCACCGATGGCTCTTGCAGTTAAAAATAGGTTTTCTTTTCTCATGACCTTTACAAATCAGTATAGAGGAAAAGGCATTTGTTAAATCAATAGCTGCAAACAAGGTACCCGCATCTGCACAATTTGCTCCGATATAAACACTATTTTTAGAACAATTACAATGGAGTTATCACCTCACTGAGTTTATGATACTACACGCTAATCTTTCAAGATTAGTTCTCCCCCTGCCCCAGCCAGCGATGGCGAACCTTTTAGAGACCAAATGCCCACACTGAGATCCCAAATCCACTTATTTATTGCAAAATGCCAACACTGCAATTAAACCCGAATATTGAAGTTTTAGTTTAGAAAAAGCAACTCATATGCATGGCCCTCATGCCACTCTAGAGGGCTCCGTGTACCCTCCACAGCAGGCGTGCCATAGGTTTGCCACCACTGGGCCCCCAGGCAAGCGGCTGACTAGAGGAAATGCCCCCTTCTCAGAGGAAGCAGCGGGTGGAATCTAGTCTAGCTGGAACAAGCGTTGGTGGGATGTTGGACATCTTCCTGGAGGGAATGAGCCTGGAGGATACTGGTGGTTCTGGACAACTATTCTAGATGGAGTCGCAACCCCTCAGGGGGCAGCTTCTCTCCCCAGACACAGGAAAACAAACTTCTTTCACTGGCAAGAGCATTTCAGAGTGATGTGGGTATTTGAAAAGTCTTCATTTCATCCCAACTAGATGTTCTTATTCTTCCTCCAAGTTCCCAAACCAGTCAAGAGAGACTTTGAGTGAATTCTTCTATAAAAATTTATACTTTGTGGTTGTTTTATAGCAGTATTAGTCTTGTGTTAAAGAAATAAGATTATTTTTGGGACTGCCATGCAAGGTCTTTTAGTTCTCTGACATGACTTGAAATGAGAGCATAAATACCCAAGATTCTCATTTTGTTTCTCAGTACAAATCAGTATACTCTGAATTCATCTCACACTTCTGCGCTTCTGCCTGTCATGGACCATTCGCACCCTGTTTCCTTCTGGCAAGGAACTTGTATTGCTAAGCTGTCTGGTGGTTGAGACAAAATACCTGATACCCATAATTTAGAGAAAGAGAGGTTTAATTTGGATCGTAGTTTTAGAGGTCTCAGTCCATGATTGGCTGGTTTCCAGGTAGAAAGAGCATGGTGGACAGATATGGTGGAGCAAAGCTGCTCAATTCATGGCAGCCTAGAAGAAACACACAGCAGAAGAGCATAAGTGGGAGAGAGGTACCCTCTAGAAGCATGCCCAGTGCCCCACCTCCTAGTTGCACACTGAGCTCTGAACACCAGTGGTCAATCCACTGATGTGTGTAGTGCCCCCATGATCCAGTCACCCATCTGAGAGTCCCACTCGGGTCCAGCTGACAATTAAGATTCAGGGGCACAGAATTCAATACTAAATTGAAGTCTAATGACAAGAACTAAAGCAAATCCAAGACCAGAAGCCTGTGCATTGTGTGGGGACTTGATAGAGAGGAAAAATCAAGTCATACCGCAGACACACTGAATCAGAATCTCTGGGAGTAGCCCAGGGATCCGTGATCCTCAGCTCTCCCAGGCGGTTCTGAGGTGTGATAAAGTTTGAGCAGCAGAACCACCACAGGGCTGAGGAAGCAGAGGAGAGAGGCTGGAGTTATTAAAGCCTAGAAATTTAGAGGAAGAGGATGTAGAGCTGAAAATCAGATCACTGTGGAGGAGACGCTGCTCAGTAGTGTTGGAGAAAGTTCCCACGGGCTTGGGGTGCAGTTTTCCACAGAACGGCGCTCTCCGGAGAGTGCTGGTATCTGCGAGGGAGAGAGAGATAAATAGGCCACACCAATAAGTGTTGGCAAAACTGCAAACCTGCTGCTGCAGGAGAAATCTCCTACTGCTGGGGCGAAGAAGCACTGCTGGTGTGTTGCTCCCAGGGACTGCAGGCGAGCAAGTCTCTCCCAGACTTGCGTTCACTCCCTAGTCCTCTATGTTAGGAAAACCCGAGGCACATCCAACCTGCAGTGCGGAAATGTGGTTTGCAGAGTCCCACTCCCCCATCCGAAAAAAGTCTAGAAAGGTCGGTTTGAAACTGAGTGATAATAGCAACAGAAACACTTAATTGTTGGTGCTTCCTGCATAATTTATTTACAAGAAGAAATAAAATACCTAGATATTAATAGAAAATCAGTTCTGAACAGATAATTTCCTGCTAGTATTCTTGTAATCAGTAAATCAGTGGAATAAGTTAATACATAATTTTTGGCCGAGCCCTCCCCTGTGGGTTTAGCACTCCATGAGAGAGAAAAAGTCCCCTGCTCTCACAGGGAATGCATTTTGCAGTGAAACATTTTAGTTTACATGTATCATGATATTTCAATTTAGACTCATCATTTATGTGATTTGCACCTGTGAATTGTGATTTAAAAAATTATTATACGGATTGAGTCTTGCTTATCAAAATTCTTGGAAACCAGAAGGGCTTCAGATTTCAAATTTTTTCAAGTTTGGGATATTGCTTGTACATGATGAGGTATCTTGGGAATAGGACCCAAGTCGAAACACAAAATTCATTTGTGTTTCGTGTACACCTTACACACATACCTCAGTGGTGCTTTTATGCTATAGCTTCAGTAATTTTGCTCATAAAACAGTTTCACAGAGTGGGATTTTCCACTTGTGGCATCATGTTAGCACCTCAAAAACTTAAGACTTTGGAGTATTTTGAGTTTGGATTTTCAGATTAGGGATGCTCATCTAAATCAGAAGCAGGAACCCGTAAAATACTGTAATTGCTATTGCGGTTTCAACTGTCAGTAATTATCAAAAGGGTTTCATTGTTCTTACTGACTTTAGTAAGCAAATGGCATAAATTGATACAAATGAATAAATTTAGCAGTAAGGAATTAAGAACACAGCAGATGGCTACTCTACAGAGCACATTGGACTGTACAACTTCTTTTGTGATCGCCGGGCGAACATACTATTGATATTCTTGCACAAATTCTTTAATGAAGAATCAGAACAGATTCAGAGATAAAGAGTTCAGTGCTCATAATTTCTTTGTAAAGAAGATGGGGAAGTCATAAAGTTGTTTTATTCCTACAGCTGTTTCTCCAGTGAGAAAAACTCAGATTTGCTAGTCTTCTCTGGGGCCAGGAGGTAATTTCTTAGACTTTGTTTACAAGCGGCTTCTCAGGGTTTGGCTTGAATTTATAATATATGTTTATCTGAAGTCCCCAAAGACAGATGTACATGAAGTTTTTTTTCTGTCATTTTGTAATCAGAGGAGAAATGAGCTACAGATCTTCTGATTTCTTTGCCAGAGGCAATAACTTTACACTAGCAACATAAACACAGATGCGGGGAACCATTCCATCTAAACCTCTTCAGAAGTTCATGGATATTTTCCCTGGAGATGACAAGTTCTGGTGCTCAGTTTGGCTTTAAAATAAGTCAGTTTTTAATATATGTTTAATACAGTTGATTTTGTTCAAGAGTAAAGCCATCGTGGATAATAAAAATGTACCTTATCCCTTAGCTATAATAAACTATAATAATGTTACTTTTAAGTACTGTGAAATTCAAAGCACATTTCCTTGGAAGTTTTGATTATTAAGAAAGTCTAACATAATAGAAAGGGCAGCTATTAGCACCATCACCTTATAGATGAAAGAAACAAGTCTCCAACAGATTTAGTGATTAGCCAAATTCATAACCCAGTGGATTTAAAATTGCAAAACAGAGCTCATGTTTCTGAATATAATCTGTGATTTAAAGTATTTTGCAATGTATTTCTAATAAAAAATAAGAAAAACTGAATATGTTCTTTCTTTAAAAATAGGATAGAATCAAGAAAGAATCCTGAGCCAGTGACCCAGATTCTATCTAGCTTTGCTACTAACACATTTTGTACACACTGCTATTCTTTCAGGGCCTCAGCTTCTTGGCCTATCCCAACAAAGACTGCTTGAAACTAAATTACATCTTTCTGACTTCACATTGTATGAAATAATTGCAGCTCATCTACCTAAGTTTTAGAAGATGTTCCTAAGTAATCGATCCCCTCCAACCTCCCCTCTGTACATAAACTTCCTGTCCCCCAGAGACAACTCACTGAGGAGATAATTTCGTACAAGTGTATTGTGCAGAACTCAACTACAATATACACCTCCCGTGTGAGTCTACTATGGTCAGATATTACACAGTAGTTTGCTATGGCTGATCGAATAAGATAGCACAGGGTAGGAGGAAGGCTTAAACAGAAATTCATTTTCTTAAAATTTGGGCAGATAAAAAGTCCAGTATGGAGACATTGCCAGGCTTAGCTTCTTCCAAGGTGTCTCTTTTTGGCATGTGGATGGCTGCCTCCTCCCCGTGTCTTTGCAGTCAACCCTCAGTCTGTGTCCTAATCCCTATTTCAAGAACACCAGTGGTACTGAATTGGGGGCTACTGGTATAACTGGACTTTATTTTGATTATCCTTTTAAAGTGCTAACTCCAAGCATGATCACATTCTGAGATACTAGAAGTTAGGGCTTCAACATAGGAATTTTGGGGGGATATAGTTAAGTCCATAGCCTGATTCTAGAAAAATCTGGGCCCTTTCAGTAAAATAACATTCTATTTTTATCCCTAAAATTCATTGTTTTCCGTTATCCAAAAGGCATATACTTTAATCATATTTTAGTTTAGAACCACAAGAATCATTTTATTTTATTTTTTTAAATTTTTTTAAAACCGAAAACATGTATTGGTACATTTTACATACAATGGTCACATTCATCACATTTATTTTGTACCTGTACATGGTGCATCTTGGTTCTCCCCCCTCTTCCCCACCCCTCCCCTCTGTTCCCTCCCTCCCTATTTACAGCAGGTTTATTCATAATTTTCCATATTTTCCCTTTCCCTTTTCTTTCCTTTGTTGCCTTTCTACTTTTCCCCCTTCTTTCTTTGTAGTACTCCTCTCCTCTGCACACCATCTTCCTTTTATATAATATCTATTACACCTCTTTGTCCTTATTTACAGTTATGGTCTCTCATATCAGAGAAACAATTCGATGTGTGCTCATGAGTGTCTGATTTATTTCACTTAAGAGTATGTTCTCAAGAAACATCCATTTATATATGAATGACTCTAGTTTATCCTTTTTAT
>PVJO010016193.1:0-42748 GCA_004026905.1 Hystrix cristata | reverse complement strand
TCGGGCCCTTGTGCTTGCCAGGCAGACACTTTAACCACTGAGCTAAATCCCCAGCCCTCTTCCAATCTTAAATAAGTCTTTTTCTTAAGTGAAATAAATCAGACACTTATGAGCACACATCGAATTGTTTCTCTGATATGAGAGACCATAACTGTAAATAAGGACAAAGAGGTGTAATAGATTTATAATAAAAGGAGGATGGTGTGCAAAGGAGAGGAGTACTAGAAGGAAAGAAGGGGAAAAGCAGAAAGGCAACAGGGGAAAGGGAAAATATGGAAAATGATGAATGAACCTGCTGTAAATAGGGAGGGAGGGAGCAGAGGGGAGGGGCGGGGGAGAGGGGGAGAACCAAGATACATCATGTATAGGTACAGAATAAATGTAATGAATGTGACCATTGTATGTAGAATGTACCAATACATGTTCTTGGTTTAAAATAAAATGAAATTTAATTAAAAAAATAATAAAATGAAATATAAGAATGTTAAATATTAAAAAATAAATAAATAAAGAAGTCTTTTTTATTTTAAGAGAAATTCATATTAGAAAATTGGTAAAGTTCTGAGAAGCAAAAAGAAGAAATTTAAATCATCTGTACTATACTACCAACATGAATAACAGTCACCTAATTACAAAATAGCCTTCAATCTTTTTTCTATATGTATGCATGTTTTGTGTCTACATATGTGCATATGTACACGTCTATATTTACAAACACATGCCCATACAACCACTGTGTATAGTTTACAACAAGGAGAGCATATAGGTTTCGTCTCCGGTGTTTTGTTCATCTGCTAACACGGTATTGATAGGAATCCTCAGCCTGAATTCCAATCCAAAATGAGAGTCCTGTGACTGGTATGCCCGACATGGGTATGGAAGAGTAATAGCTGTATGTGAGCCAGGTATTTTCCATCTCAAGTTGGTCCTGTTTCTGTAGAGGTAACTATCATTGTCTCGGGCACCAGTGTCTACTGGTCACGAACTCTGCCTCTGACTTTCAGCTGTGAACGGATATGCCTTTGCAAGTCTTCCGGGGCTCTCCATGTGTGCGGAAGACAGAGTGAAATGGTATCTTTTTGGCATGGGTAATGAAGTTGATGTGCACGCAGCTTTCTTTCATGGACAAGCACTGACGAACAAGAACTATCGTGTCGATACAATTAATCTCTTTCCTGCAACCCTTTCTGAGGCTTTCATGGTGGCCCAGAACCCTGGAGTGTGGATGCTCAGCTGTCAGAATCTAAACCATCTGAAAGGTAGGACAGCTTTAACCAGAATTAACTTTCAGCTGAAAAGAAGAGTTGTGTCATAGTTGCTGTACCGGTGGGGTGATTATCTGGAAGCAGAATCTCAAAGCAAAATATCTTTAGAACAGTTTTAAACTTGTATTTTAGTTTTATTCCCATAATGGTATATGGTATAATGTAATAAAAAAGACTGAAATGTTAATAAAGCAATGAGATCTAAAAATGTATTCATTTCTATAAAAGAATAATTGGTTCTGCTCTGGAAGTATGGCATTGTATGTATATAGTTTTTTAGCTTTGTAAAATATACAAACTTGTAAAAATCAGATTTGTATATTGTGCTGAAAAGTAGCCTGATTTTTACTTGTTTGTATCAAGTATAGCCAACCTTGTCCTTTGTTAATGTCTGGCTGTTCCGTGCCTTAACTTGATAAATTCCTCCCCTGTTCCCTTAATCTAAGATTATAAAAACATTTCCTTGTTCTTGAAAAATATTTATGATATGGATCTCCTGAGGAAATTAGTTTTAACCCAGGTCTTTGGGTATGTTCCTTTGGCCTGCAGATGTGATTGCATTTATCAAATGTGACCTGAGTCATAGAAGCCCAGCACAGTAAGTGCATAACCACTTTGTGAAGACAGCGATAATTATGCTCATGCTATTCCTCTTCCTCCACCTTAAAACACATCAAGCCTTCTTCCTCGTTTGTCTTTTTTCTCACACCAAAATAGTGCCCGAGTGAAATCCCACAGGAACTGGTACCACATTTTGAAAACTAGTACCACATTTTAATGTCTCCTTTCTGTGCTACATATGCATAAAAAGATGTATATACCTTTTTCCAAACCTGAACTGTCCATCAGTAATTTATTTTCAGCTGTTTCCCCTACTTTAGAGTATTGTCCCTATTTCTTCCGTTTCCACCCATCGTCCCATCAGCAGTGTTTACAGGACAACAGGAAAGAGAGACACCAGTTCCATTCACCACTGCCACCTTTCGTGTCACTGCAGCTGGGCTGCAGGCCTTTTTCCAGGTTCAGGACTGTAAGAAGCCCTCATCAGAGAATGACATCCTGGGGAAGAACGTTAGACACTACTACATAGCTGCCGAGGAAATCATCTGGAACTATGCTCCCTCTGGTACAGACATCTTCACCAACGAAAACTTAACAGCTCCTGAAAGGTAATTTCCCCCAAAGGACTATTATTTCGAAACATACCTCCCCTCAAAAAACAAAACAAAACACAAAAGGCTGATTCAGCAAAAAAATTTCAATTGGTATCTAATACTGAATGACTACACTGCTGAATATTTACCAAGGTGTTTCATGTAATAGAAGTATAACTTGCACTTGAGAACTACAACTTTTGAGTCTATGAAAAAAAAGTGTTCGAATGTTAAATGTTCAAGAAAGTCCTAAGAAAACATGGAATAGAATTAGAGAAATTGATTCGTTTGTTTTCATTTCTGAAAACAGTCTTATCCAGCTCAGTGGCATTGAATACAGTAACAACACATAACCGTCATCACCACCCGTTTCTAGATCTTTTCGTCATTTCCGATAGAAACTCTATTCACTACTCCTCTATGCCCTGTGATGCTCTATTCTACTTTCTCTCCTTAGAAATTTGCCTATTTCAAGCAATTAATACAATGGAATAATTGTTCTTTTGTGGGTAGCTTATTTCACTGAGCATGTTTTTAAGGTTCACCATGCTCTAGCACATATCAGAATTTCATTCCTCTCTCAAGCTGAAGCATATTTCATCTGTATATATATGGCATTTTATTTATTTATATGTTAATGGACATTTGAGTTGCTTCTACTTTTTGGCTCTTGTGAATAATGCTGCTATGAACACTGGTGTATAACTATCCATTCTCTTCTCCCCTTTTGCTTTTAGTCTCAGGCTACACTGACATCCAGGTGCGTTACTCCTAAAGCTCTATCTCCAAGCTAGAAAGGTCTTGTAAATTTCAGATTTGTATTTCACATTTCTTGGGGATAACTAACTCCACTTGGATGAGGCCTGCCCAGCTCATCAGGTCTAGGTCTGAATCACCGTCTCCCAAGCAAGACTGAGTTTCCTCCTCTCTCCATGAATGGAATCACCTTCTGTCGGAATACCCAAGTCCGAAACCTGAGCACCGTTCTTGACTCCCCCCTTGCTTCCCCACCTTTCTTCCCCCATCAAGCACCGCCTCATTATATGCCATTGTCTCTGAAAATGTACATGTCTATCCTGTTTGCCAGCACCTCTGAAGCCATCGCCATCTTTCACTGAAATTATAAAAGCAACCTCCTGATTGGTCTTCCTCTTGCAGATTTGCATTTTCCAAAATCTTCTCTGCTGGCCAAGGGGTCCTCCTAACACACTAATCCAGAATGCTTAAATCTGTCATTTAAGGACAATAAGACAATGAAAGAGAGTAAATCTTTTATTTAAGGCTGGAATGGCACATCAAAACCTTAACTAAGTCTTGCCGTGCACCCCCTTCTCTCCAAGCCTCCTTCATTCCTTGGCCTGCCCTGGACACCAAGCTTCTGCCATGTTTTCTACTCTCTCCTCTGAGTCTTCACACAGGCTGTTTCTTCTTTGTAATCCTCGCTCTCTCTTCTCTGCCATCTTGCAAACTCTACTTTTCCCTCAGAGAGCTTTTAAAAATCACTCCCTCTGGAAAGCCTTTCCAAAAACTCAGGCTTTCCCCATCACTCCCTCCAGGAGAAGTCTCCCTCACATCTTCTGCTTATTACAGTTTGGTATATTGATCGGTTCATAGTCTGTCTCCTCTAGCAGATAGATATAAGGTCTGTGTGGGTGAGGAGGAATCCAGATTGCCTCTGGTTATTTCAACACATACCAGAGGTCTGAGCAAAAAGCAGGCATGTAACACATCGCCAAAGGAAAGAAGAGATGAATGGGGTGACTTTGTGCAAGTCAAGTATCTTTCTGAAATGTAATTTTTTTATAAGATCGGGAAAATAATGCCAATTTTGTTACGTGGTCATGTGAATTTTAGTAAATAAGAAAGCTCCTGAGCCCCTGGCTGGTGCCTTACATATCCAACAGTAGCTACCATGTTTTCAAACATTTTGCAATTGGATGAAAAGGCTCTATTGTAGAAAAATGTATCAACTATCAAGGATTGACATGGGCCCTCTTGAAAGTTTTTCACTTCGCTTGCAAATGTGAAACCTCTTCCATGATTCTCTCCTCCTTCACAGAGCATCATCCAAGTGTGACCAAACAGTCTGCCTCTCTCTGAGCAGTTGGTGCAGACAGCTTTAAGTCACAGGTGATAGTTCATCTCTAAGTGCCGGGCAGAACTTTTCCCTTTAGTATCCTTGGTGCATACCTGCTTTCTGTTCTACTGCGACACCAGCCTCAAACCTTTCTTCTTTTGGCAGTGACTCGAGGGTATTTTTTGAACAAGGTCCCACAAGAATCGGTGGTTCTTACAAAAAGCTGGTTTATCGCGAGTACACAGATGCCTCCTTCACAAAGCGAAAGGAAAGAGGCCCTGAGGAGGAACATCTGGGCATTCTGGGTAAGTCTGTGCCCACATATGTGGCCGTGATATTTACTTTCCCCCAGGAACACCCCGACCATAGACAGAACAGAACTTTCAGGACCCGCTGCATAATTTCTATGAAGAAAGTAGGCATGCAGAGGATCAACATCACTAAAAGGCAGAGGTTAACTACTTTTCCAAATGCCAATTACCAACAGCAAATCATCATTGAAAGCCATGTTGACTTCAGACGATTTTTTTTTTTTTTACTTCAAAGAGATGAGAACTGTATGCGCCTGTGTGTGTGTGCACAAGCACCCGTGTGACTTGGTTTAAATAGGTACCTAAGTTGTCATAGTCCACTCTTAGCTAAAAACACAGTCCCTTAGAAATAAAAGGAAGCGCACAGATGAGACAGGCTGGATGTGTCCTGGAGCCCTCCGCCGGCTGCCTGCAGGGGAGCCTGGAGACTTGCTCTCGTGGGCACTCTGGCAGGAGAGCACCCGGTGAACATCCTTACTTTAGTTGTTCGGCTTTTGAAAGTCACTCAGCTTTCTGTGCCTCGTCTCCTCTGTAAAATGAGAATGATAGTTCCTACCTCATGAAATTTTAATAGGGATTAAGCGAGTTATAATATATAAACACTCAGAAGCAGGGATAGGAAACTCTTGATAAGTGTCATTTTGCATATTACATAAAATATTTGTGTGCCATAGAACCATATTCTACAATCGGAAATAATATTAATTTTAATGATGAGAAAGCTAAAACATTGTTGTCCTTCACACCCAAGACAATGTAACTTGTAACTTCCCTGCTTCGAGTTGTCATGGTTTTAGCACCCCTGACTCTTGGGGCAAATGATGTACCTCTAGCCAACAGAAGACAGTGAGGAGAGTGCAGACACTCCAAATGGTTTTTCTGAAGTATATAAATTTAATTAACTGACTTCAGCAAAAATGATAACCAACTTAATTAACCTGAAGTTGGAGCAAAAAGTCCTTACCTTTATCCAATCAGGCCATGTCAGATTAATAATGGATTTTTTTAAAGTTAAGTTTTCCAGTTTGCAACAAATAAGCACATTCCTCCAGTGGTGCTTGTCAGAGGACACAAAGATGCTGACTGTGTGCTATGTACCAATGTAAGATACTACTTCTCTCTTTTTCTCTAGGTCCTGTCATATGGGCAGAGGTGGGAGACACCATCAGAGTCACCTTTCATAACAAAGGACCACATCCCCTCAGCATTGAGCCCACCGGGGTGAGGTTCAGCAAGGACAATGAGGGTGCATACTACACCCCTCACCACAACTCCGCAGGAAGTGAGTACAGAGCTCTGTAACCAGTCGCTCAGAGACCCACCACACCGGCTGCTTGTGGTGTCCTGTGGAGCTCCTGAGGAAGCTGCTCAAGCATCACTCTCAGGCCATATGCCAAAAAGCAAATAACCTTCCTCTACCAGTTCTAACTGGTTAAGGGAATTTTATCCTGCCTTCCTTGGATGATTATTGACAATGCTGTTAAGAATTTAATTGGATTATATCAACTACATTTCTGGAGTACTATTTGTGTGACTTTCATTTTGAAATATATTTGAAAAATATTCTAAATAAAGAAAAGAATAATCATACATATTATCCATAGTTCTGTAGACAACTATTATATTTTTACATAATTTCTCCACTTTTATCTGTGCATATATAATACATAGTTTAAGTATGGTTGAGATTATAGTATATAAATATATTTATCACTATAGTTTCATAGAGTTTGTTCTCTTAGCATTATAGGCAGTTATAAATATAATTTTAATGATACAAAGTATTTCATCCTGTGGATACATTTGAGTGTTTTTATTTACCAGTGAAGACTAGTGATTTTGTAACCAAGAGCAGTGTGACCAGGGCAGGTTGTTTCCTCATTGTAAATTTGACAGACTTGAAAACGGTCCTGTGTAAAGTTCCTTCCAGTTCTGCAGTAATTTTCAGCTTCGTTTTGGTCCATAGAAAATGCACTGATTGCCGCCTATTGCCAAACATCGTTCTAGCTGATGGGAAAGATAGAGATAATGTTTACTTTCGAGAAGGCTAAGTTCTGTCTGGGAGAAAAATGCGTTCAAGAGAACATGCAAGCTGCCTGGGACATTCCCAGGGAAGGTGTGAGCGCAAAGACAGACAACAATCTCAGACAGGGGTTTAGAGGAGGCTTCCTGAGGAAATCACACCACTCTTTCCACCTGATACAGGAGCACAAGAAGGACTTTGTTCTAACTCACAACAAGAAACTCTGAAGTGGGTTATCCTGGGCTACACCCAAATGACTTTGTTGTAGAAAGCACACTTAACCTGTACGTGACCTTTCTTGCAGAGGTGCCTCCTCATTCGGCCTCACATGTGGCACCCAAGGGAACCTTTACCTATGAATGGACTGTCCCCAAAGAAGTGGGACCCACTTACGCAGATCCTGTGTGCCTGTCTAGGATGTATTATTCTGCCGTGGATCCCACAAAAGATATATTCACTGGGCTCATTGGGCCAATGAAAATATGCAAGAAAGGGAGTTTACATGCAAATGGAAGACAGGTAAGTTCAGTCAGGGAAAAATGGAAATGACTTGTCAATCTCTTTGAATTATGATTATCATAAAGAAAATTCTTTGTTTTGAGGCAGTAAAAATTTTCTGTTTTAAATTTTCTCAGCCTTTTGAGGACTTTATGGTTTTCCTGGCTAACATGATTGTTCCTAGATGAGTTGGAAATGAAATGATCTATGGGACCTATGATTTTTTTTTTAATAATAAAATTAGGGGCTGGGGATTTAGCTCACTGATTAGAGTGCTTGCCTTGCAAACACAAGGGTCTGAGTTTGATCCCCGGCACCACAAAAAAATAAAAAAATAAAAATAAAATAAAATAAAATAAATAAAATTAGACCATGGTCTTCTGATCTAGAAATAGAAATACCATTATAACCTTATTGTTGTTTTTATCTCTAAAATATTTTACTATGTGCATTTAAACAATAAGAAGTCCTTTAACATGCCCAAATAATAACATGCATTATATTTGACAAGTTCATGAAGATTATTTTCTTACAGTTTTTCTGTTGCAAGAGTCATTTGTCTTAATTTCCATGTCTAAACTTTACTTTCTTCATCCTTGCGATGTCTTCTAACCTATTTCTGTCTCTCCCCTTCTATTTCCCAAGTCAGTGGCTAGAATCAAAGGTTTAACCAGATTTAGATTAGATTCTTTTCTTGCAAAAGTACTTCAGTTGTGATCCTGGGGGCTTCTATTACAGAATGCATAAGGTATAGTTGTCTTTCAGTCAGAGATGTTATCAGTCACTGATGACCATTTCCTAGATTCATTAAACTAATTAAAGTTACATAATAGTAATATTCTGATTCCATCATTCTTTGCTTGCAAGCCAGAATTCTTCCATAAACAGAAACTTCCTACAATGAGCTGTGTGGTTACCCTGTATAATGAGTTATGTTGTTACCCTGAAGTACGTTATACAGGAAGGAAATGACGAATACTTCATCCCTTTTCTTTTTTTCAAGTTTTCAAACTAATAGCTCTCCTCTAGTGTACTTCAGAGCTTCTTAATAATTTCTTTTCTTTTTGTGTAGCATTGTGCATTGTCAGATTTGGGGATGTTCGCCATTCTGATAGGAGATAAACAGTTGTTATTTCTAGATTATTATGAATGTTTATTTAAGGAACATTTCATTCAAACTGCTCAAAAAACATCCTGTACTAGGCACAGAATTCATCAGTAAATAAGACAAGCCTCCTTCCTGTCCTAGTAGGATTTATATCCTAGTATATGTGCAGGAGATGCAGGGGAAAAGGAGGCGGGGGTAAACACACCCACAAAATGAAGATAACTCCAGAAAGTGACAAGTGCTTTAGATACTGAATAATGGGACAATGAACAGAAATCCCGATAAGGTGGAAATAATATCGAGGTGAGATCTAAATTTCAAGAAGTCAGCTTTGTAGACATCTCAGGGAAAACAAAGGGAACGGTTCATGAAAGAACGGCACATTTTATAAAAGCCTCCTTTAGGTAATATTTTTAAAACAGACTACTACATTTTGGCCTCTGAAATTCAAAACTTCTACCAGGACATTTTTAGGTAGAGGTCTCTATTATTAATTTTGTCCTGTTTTTAGTGAAGCTTTGGAATTTAAAAACTAGTTTTTTCTTTATGGTGGTGTACATTTTGACTATTACTATGATTGTGTGTTCCCTTTCATAACTTCTCTGTCTAAAGTTATATGGATGTACTTTTCATCTTTAAGTCTTTTCATCTGATTCATGGGAGCTTTCTTTAGCTCTCCTTCACTGATTCAGTTCTGTATCTGGTCTAACTTCCAAGTCTCTGCTTTATTTAGATTTTTTTCACTTTGATAATCATGTTTTTCCTTTGAAAGAATGTTCTTAATGGAAAGACATACAATACTCTAATGATTTTTCATATGCTGTTGTTCCTTAGACTAATTGCTTTTTCCTGAATGACTGAATTAGCTCACAGACCAGACAGCATTTCTGGTATTATTATTATTATTATTATTATTATTATTATTATTATTATTATTATTATTATTATTTTAACCAAGGGGTCAGGGGAAGAGAGCTGATTGGAGAGTGTGTGAAAACAGCAAGGTTATTTCTGTTAGGTTTTCGCGGAGGGAGGGGGAAGGGAAAAGGCTGACGACGCTCGCTGTGGGAAAAAGCTTTATTAAGGTGTTACAGCTCCCCCCCTCACTCGAGTGAGAGTGGCCTTTTATCCCTTAGCTGCCCCCCCCCTTTCGTGACGTTGGAGGCTTGAAAGTGCGCATTTAGGATTGGTCCTTTCTGCACGGGGTGATTGGGTGGTGGGTAACGCCCCTGGGTAAATTGGCACAACGGACCTAATTGAGGGCTCTAAGTTGGGGGAAGGGGTCATTGTTTCAGCGGGAGATTCTGTTTCCCTGGCATAGAGACGGGAGAAGGGGGTTTAACCAGCGACGGCCATTTTGGGCATCTGGGGTGGGTCAACCTAACAATTTCTGCACTTAAGATGATCAGTCTCTCAAACTGCTGCTTCACCCTGCTCTACCTTACAGGAATTTTTGGAGTTTTCCAAACGTGGATGGCATCTTCCCTGATTTCTGGCACATACACAAATCTCCCCTGATTTTAATGATTTTTAATGGTTTCAATTGGTGTGGACAGTGGGGCACGAAGAGAGAAGCTTCAGAATTTTCAGATGCAGAGAAAGGCTCAATTTCCAAGCTGAACTAGAATCCATTCAGCAGATACCAATGCAAACTTGGTGGTCAACTGGAACATTTCCTCAGCCTCATTTATGAAGAGGAGCAGCAACTGCTCTTGTTCCTCCCTTTAGCTTGTTTGTGCACAGGTAGTATTGTGTCTTCACCTCTTTGTTCTGTCTTGATTTACAGAAAGATGTGGACAAGGAGTTCTTTTTGTTTCCTACAGTATTTGATGAGAATGAGAGTTTACTCCTGGATGATAATATTAGAATGTTTACAACTGCACCCAGTCAAGTGGATAAGGAGGATGCAGACTTTCAAGAATCTAATAAGATGCACTGTAAGTACTGCACCTTTCACTGTAAGTACAGTGAGCTAATCTGTCAAGTTATTTCAGTACTGCATGTGTAATGCTTTGAATTAAACCAAAATGCAAATAGCTTTGCTGACTGATTAATTTTCAATATATGATTAAATACAGGGTATTTAAATAAATGCTGAGGGTGAAGTCATTGATTATTTAATGTGTCAGTCAATTACCCATTATGGATTTCACTTGACTCAGAGTAATGAGCCATACAGACATACCAATTAGATGAATGACCCTTAAAGTGGGGCCCCTCGGGAGCAGCCTCAGCAGCATGTAGGGACTTGTTAGAAATGCATATTCTCGGGCCCAACCCTGACCTACCAAATTAGAAACTTGGATGATAGTTCCCAGAAATCTGTGTTTAACAAAACCTCCAGGTGATTCTGATGTATGCTCAAGTTTGAGAACTACTGGATTAGACATTTTCCTCATTTGTGGCTGAATAATGACAAGTGCATTTTATTATTCAGTGTATAAAAAGATCCGATCTCTGCTGTCCTGATTGTCACCCATGATCGCATATCAAACACACTTGGCAGCATTTTAATTTTTTTTTTTTTTTTTTTTTTTGTGGTGCCGGGGATTGAACTCAGGCCCTTGTGCTTGCAAGGCAAGCACTCTAATCACTGAGCTAAATCCCCAGCCCCCAACTTGGTAGCATTTTAAAACTACTAGTGCCCAAGAGAAACCCAGAGACTTTTATTAATTGAAGCCTAGAGTCAGATTTATTTTTTCTCTCTTGGTGTCATTCTAAAATGTGGTTAGGGTTTAGAGACTGCTCTAATTGTTCAAAAGGCCCACACCACTAATGGACAATGGTAAAAATTATTCCTGCTAATAGAAAAAAAAAATACAAGCTTGAGCTACAAACTGATACTCTTTTGTATTTGGCTTTTGCTTTTTTTTTTTTTAAAGCTGGTCTGATTCTAGACACACTATCCATAATCTTTAAAATATTTTTGGTTTTGCACTTTTGCATTTTGTAGGTATCAAGAATATTATCTGTTGGAAAGAACAATGAGAGAAAAATATTTGCAGTATATACTCTTCCCTGTTCTTCAAGATGAGTCAGAATCGATCATCTAGAATAACAAACACATTCCTGGCCTATGCTGTCCAGGAAGAGCTGTTAGTATTTATAGATTCAGGTGTTCACAAATATGACCATGGAAAGCATTGAGAATCTCCCCATTATAGCTCAGAGCACAGTAAGGCCCCAGTGTAAAGGGACGCTGGCGCAGGACTCAGGGACTGCACCTTTGACTCTGTGCCCCGAATCCGGGCAGAGCTGCTCTGGGTGTGCCGGGGACGCCAGGAGCACGGCTGGCACATGAAAGCTGGGGAGGCTCAAATGAGTCTTTTAAAATTTAAAATTGGTTTGGAAAGGCAGAGAGGTCGTCCTGCACTAAGAGATTAAATAAATCACTTTCAAATGTTATTTCCCGATTTTTACAGCCATGAATGGACTCATGTACGGGAACCAGCCTGGTCTCACCATGTGCCATGGAGATTCGGTCGTGTGGTACTTGTTCAGTGCTGGAAACGAGGCTGATTTACACGGGATATACTTCTCAGGCAACACGTATCTATCAAGAGGAGAAACAAGAGACACAGCAAACCTCTTTCCTCAAACCAGTCTGACACTCCTCATGCACCCTGACACAGAAGGTATATATTTTTTTTAAAGTGAAGACAAGTCTCTTTTGGGTCTATCTGTGTGATTTTCCTTGAACTGGAACATGTCAGGTGACAAACTTGTCCCTTCCCTAAGCCTCCCAAGTACCCTTCCTCCCTTTGACAGGGTATGTCAGGGCTGCCATAGTGGAAGTATATACCAAATAGGTCTGTCTTCTATTTTGAGGGGGTTGAAGGAGGGACAAGAGTGAGAAAAGAGTGGGAGGTGGTTTCCTCCATGTCCACAGTTGAACCCTCAAGGAGATTCCCCCTTTTCAATTGTGATTCTTTTCTAAGACAGCTGGGAAAGCTGCTTAGAATGGGAACGACCCCCACAGAGGCTCTGTGTCTCCGTCTTTCATCGTATCTTGGCAGCCTGGATGGAGCATTGGCTTGTGGGCTATTTGCAAATGAGTATTTTCTTTTAGAACTGTAGTTATTCATGTAAGTGAATTCAGATTCACCTGCAGGCCTGGCTCTGAACAAATAAACCAAACTAAAGCAAAGAGAAAGAATGTCTATCAAACTATGAGAACGTGCTCATTTGTTTTGGGTTTTATTTGGTTCATCATGTGCCACAACAACTTAAGGTTGACCAAGTGTTGCCTGTTCATTCATTTGACAAATGTAAATACAAAAATGAATAAAAAGCGATAAAATGTCTCAGGGAGCCGAAATTCTAATACAAGGAGACAGACAGAAGGCAAGTACATTAAAATATGTACCAGGGTGTTAAGTGATTGTAAGTACATGAAGAAAAACAGGGCAGGGGAAGGGGTCCAGATTCTCTCAGGAGGTGATAATTAAAGAGAGAGCCGAATAAAGTGAGAGGCTGAACCACGCAGACATTTGAGAAGCATTTTAAGTAGAGAAAACAGCAAGGGCAAAGATCCTGCCTGACACAGGCACACACTCGGCCTGGCCTAAGAACAGTGAAAGAGGCCCATGTGGCTGGAGCGGGGTGAGCAGCAGGCGGTGTGATCAGGTATGTGGGTAGCCAGGTCATCTGCCACCATGATGAGGACTTTGGTGTTTATTCTGGGTGAGGTGGGGAGCCACAGAGAATACTGAGCTAAAGAGTGACTTTTTTTTTTTTTTTTAAACCACTCTAGGGACTTTTGATGTTGAGTGCCTTACAACGGATCACTACACAGGTGGCATGAAACAAAAATATACTGTGAACCGATGCAAGCAACTGTCTGAGGATTCCACCCCCTGCCTGGGAGAAAGGACCTACTATGTTGCAGCAGTGGAGGTGGAATGGGATTATTCACCACACAGGGAGTGGGAAAAGGAGTTGCATCATTTACAGGAGCAAAAGTAATTCTCCAGATTCTGATTTCCAGTTTGTTCAGCTAAAATTCTCCAGTTTGTTCAGCTCATGTTTCCCTTTCAGAGAAGAATTAGCTAATTTTAGAAAGTGAAACAATTGTTTCTTACATAACAACAACAAAACACTTCTTGAGAGCCTGTCCTCCTTCCTTTCTGCTTTCTCCTTTTTCTCACAGGCAGACTTTCATGTTTCTCTCCTGATGCCTTGGAGCCACGCTTCTTGCTTTCTTTTCTACTGGATCGCCTTCTCACACTCCTGCGCCCTTTTCTCTCACTGATTTTCAAACTTAACCGAAACTAAGGCCCAGATTCAGAGCTGAAAGATTATTTTCTTTACCAGTGAGTATTGGCTTATTTTTCCTCCAAATTTTATTTTTAACCTAATAATCAGTAATTTCACCTCCCCTAAACTGTCATATATACAGCATTTTAAATGCGTGATAGCAGTGGAACAGTTCTTTTCTTCAAGAACTTATAGGAAAATGTGGTTTAAAAGCATTAACAACATGTGCATTGTGGAAAAGCAAAATTTAAATTCAGTATGAATAAATGTAAGTAAAGGATGGTCACTGGAGCTTCAAAAATAGCCAATTAGCTGGGGATTTTGCTCAGTGGTTAGAGTGCTTGCCTCAAAAGCACAAGGTCCTGGGTTCGACCCCCAGCACCAAAAAAGAAAAGAAAACTCCATTTAGAGGAGCATCTCCCTACACGTCCAGTTAGCTTTTCTGTACTCTCCCAAGCACTCTCCCTGCTACCGCCTCACTCACATCGTGCAGGACCTCATGGATGTGACTGGGGGCCGGGTCGCACAGTGGGGAAGGGCAGATGGGGAGGACCTGACTGGTGACCTACAGTTAGGACAGTGGCAGCTCAGTTTGACTGAGGCAGTTTAGTGCAGTTTGCAGTGTAAGGGGGTAAAAAGTGACTTCAGTGATAGGGATATAATGTTTAAAAGGCTAAGGAGCCATTAGGAGTCGGTGAAAACTTCAGGAAAGATGAATGAGTGGAAAAACATAGCACTTCCGTTCCTGTCGATCATAAATACTGCAGTAGCCACAGAACACGTCTTTGATTGAATCAGGACTTGTACAATTCTAGAGCTATAAGGAAACCTTAGAGATGATCTGACTGACTACCCCATTTCAGAGGCAAGGAGAATGAGGCTCCAACAGGCAACAACAAGCTAGGTCATCCTAGCCAGTAGCAGTCAGGGCCAAGACGCAGGTGGCTTTATTCAGATGCTAGGTGCATTTTCAACCACACCTGTCTCTTTTTAAAGTCTTTATTTTTTCTTATTGGGGTAGAAAGTGATTAAAAAGTACCACAGTTACTCTAAAAATCGTATTTTTATTCAAAATTTAAAACTTGAAATTTAAATTCCATTTTCATTAAAACAAATACTAACCTGAGGGTTTTTGTCTTTAAGTGTGTCAAATGCTTTTTTGGATAAGGGAGAGTTTTACATAGGCTCAAAGTACAAGAAAGCTGTATATCGGCAATACACTGACAACACATTCACAGTTCCAGTGGAGAGGAAAGCCGAAGAGGAACACCTGGGAATTCTAGGTGGGTAACAGCCCTCCTCATCAGGCGCAGGCTGCTGATATGCTGCCTCCTGTAGCCTTAGTCAGTATTTCTCTCTGAGCTTCTTTTTATTCAAATCAAAATTTAAAAAAAAATCAGTTCTTCGATAAATGTGAGAAGCATGGTGGTGCTCGTCTGTAACCCCAGTGCTCTGGAGGCTGAGGCAGAAGGATTACAAATTCAAGTCCAGCCTGGGCAGCTTAGTGATTTAGCAAGACGCTGTCTCAAAAAGTAAATCAATAAAAATAAAAAAATAAAAAGAGCTGAGGATGCAGCTCAGTGCCAAGGCCCTGAATTGAATCCCAAGTACCACAAAACCCACCAAAAATCTATGTTTGTTAAAGAACAGGGTTAATAAAATATTACTTGTCAGTTATGAAATTATGTTTGGTGTTTACCAAATTGATTCTTGTAGTTTTTCGAAGTTCCAAGAAATTACTTCCTAGTGAATTTCTTGACCAAATTCTCCATTATCTCATCCCACCAAAATAACAAAAAATACATTAAGACCTAAATGTTTAATGACAAGTATATATATGTATATATAATAAGAAAATAAGGAAAAAGTGTTACTGTACACAAGGCAAAGGGGAAGCTGCCTTCAGTTTTCCGGAGCCACGTTAAGAATGTCTAACTTGTCTTGGGAATTTTCTTGAAAACCCTCACGTGCAGGAGCCCCTTGTTTCTACACTATCAGAGTTCCCCAGGCGCTTGGTTATCCTCAGTCCCTAGAGTAAGACCCGAAGGGAGAGGGGCACTGTTGCAGGGTAACCGAAATTCTGCAGACGGCAGGTAAGCTAAGACTGGCTGGCTAGAGGGTGGAGCGGGAGAGGTAGCCCCGCCCGTTCTTTCAAATATGGTTCTCAGGAAGGCCTGGGGTTCCACATGCTGAGAAACCTGAGCACTGCAGAGTGACTCCCCTGCAGGGACCAGCTCATGCTGACCAGACCCTCACCCCCAGGAGACTTGCAGGCCAAAACTTGCCCTAGAACCCTGGATAATAGATACAATATGGTCTCCATATCTAAGGCAGCCATCGCCTGTGTTTTTATCCCAAATTCTCTGGACCATCAATTCCACACTACAACAGCATAAAGGCACAAGGGAGAAAACTGACTCCAGCCTTCATGCCAAAAAAGTTACCAGATCTTTGTCTTTATTACTAAGAAGTTTCAATCTGACGGGTAAATAGGCCACTCTTTCTTTTCACCATTCTCAGGTCCGCAACTTCATGCAGATGTTGGAGACAAAATTAAAATTGTCTTTAAAAACATGGCAACGAGGCCATACTCAATACATGCCCACGGGGTGAAAACGGACGACTCTACCGTTACTCCAACACTACCAGGTACTCATGGTGGGGAAGCATCTTACACTTTGTAGTCTTTCTACAAATGATTAGTCTCACAGAAGCATTCCTTCCAAACAAGTGTGACTTGAGGGAGTGAAGTGGGAGGTGGCAGTGAGGGAATATAGGGAGTGGTCTGTGTGTGTGCCTGTGTATGGCACATCTTCATACTGTACAATCCAGCCAGTGCAATGGTGTGCACCTGTAATCCTGGAACTCTGGGAGCCCAAGGTAGGAGGCCTACCAGTTTGAGTCCAGCCTGGGCAACACAGGGACATTGTAAGATCCTGTTTCAAAATTTTAAAAAACAGGGCTGCGAGTGTGGCTCAGTGAGAAGGCCCTGGGTTCAAAAATGAGTGTGGGGGAAGAGGTGGATGAGAGGGAAAGAGAGGGGAGGTGGCAGGGGGGAGAAAGAGAGGGAGAAACAGAGACAGAGATAGAAACAGACAGTCAGGGAGAAGGGAGAGCAGGCAGGGGGAGGGAGGCAGAGAGAGAGAGAGTCTACAGGAGAGCTCTAATGGAAGGTACTGGACATCCACAAATACCCAAGGGTGCCAAGGGTGAATCAGGGAGGCGCCTCCATGCTCAACTAGAACACATCTCAGAAAGCATCTACTGCACTGCATGGGGCTATTTTTGCACACCAGGGTCCCAGACAGGGTCCAAAGGGCTAAGGCTGCCACTTAAAATTTTGAAATCCCTGTATCCAGTCCAGTGTCTGGCATGTTCTAGGTACTCAACAAATTTTTCTTTAACATAGAGTGGAAACTGCAATGGAGGGTGTGAGCATGTGAGCGTGTGTGTGATCAGAACAGTATTTTTCTTCTATTAGTTGTAAAGTTGGCTTCTAGAAAAAAGCTCATTGTTCAATAATTTAGCAGTTCCCAAATATATCAATTGAGAAAAAATAACTTTATTGTATATTTAGGGGAACAGAAATAAAAATCCCTGTTCCATGGCCTCCATGCTCTTCTAAGGGAGGTAAACCAATCTCCTGAGGAACAGTAATACACTCAAGCTGCTGAGCAGTAAAGAATGCTATGAAAAGGATTCACAGGGAGGGAGACAGGAGGGAGAGGGAGAGAAACAAGGGTGGTCTTAGGACAGTCAGGGGGCTTCTCTGAGGAGGGCCAGGCACTGCCAAAGACACCTGACTGATGAGATGTAATGCAGCTCAGGTGTCTACAGAAGGAAATTCTAAGCCCCTTAGAATTAAGCAGCTTGATGTGTCTGAGCAATAGCAAGAAGGCCAGAGGGGAGAGCCGAGCAAACAAGGACAGTGCTTTAGCAGATGGGAAGCAAGGAAAGCAGGGGCTGGGGCAGCGCAGCAAGGACCTGGGACTTGGGATTTTATTCCAGTCACCTATATTTAAGGATTTGAGCTGAGAGGACACTTTATAAGGGCCTGTTCTGCCTAATGTGTGGATAAGTGACTGTTGGAGGGCAAGGGAGGGATCAGTTGCAATAATTTGAGTAAAAAAAAAAATTACCCAAATTATCAAGATTTGAACAGGATAAAAGCAGCTTGACTGGTGAGAAGTCATGTTTCAGTTCTACTTTAAAGGTGCTGCTAAAAGGACCTGCTGACAAACTGGCCACTAGGGAGTGTTAGGGAAGAGAGAAGCTGAGGATGAGTCCACGGTTTGGGGCACGAACTGCTAGTGGAAGGGCAAGGTGGGAAGGGCAGTGGAGAAAGAAATGCAAAGTTCACAGCTTACAATAAAATGTAAAAGCAGAGATGGAGAGATAGTATGTTCAGGTAGTAAATCAACCAAAATGTCAAATATTTCACTTAAAGGCATGGGAACAGCTAAGAATGAGGGCTTGAAAGAAAAGTCTATTACATCCCATGAGAACATCCCTCATATCTTGCTCGATTCTCTGGTCAAGATTTGTCACTCTGTCGAGCTAAGTCTGACAGCACTATTTACATATGTAATATGCAGAGATCTGCACAAAGGAGTGGGGAGCACTGGTGCATGGCATGGCAGAAAGTCACAGCTGTACAAGACACTCTGAGGTGACTGGAATGGAGATGAGACTGTAGCAGAAACATGAGACTGTAGCAGACTGAAGCACGGTGGCGGTGGCGGGGTGGGGGGTCTTGGCGAGGTAAGAGGTTGGCGCAACCAGCCATCTTCAATGTGGCAAGGACCAGGATGTGATTATGTGCTGCATGTCGCAGAGCAGTGACAGAACAACCTATGGTGTGACAGAGTGGGATAGAGAGCAGGTAAACAAAATTATGGTCAGCCAGTCAGTGACCCAGAAGATCAAGAGATTGTCGGCTCCCTGAGGACAATGGTGAGTGAGGAGGAGAGGAAGCCATGGTGAAGCCGACTTCACTACAGGCTGGTTTCTACACACAGATGACTATAAGGAAGATGCTAGTCGCTGGAGGACACCTTGGTAGGCGAAGAAGAAAGTACATTATGAAAACATACTTCAAGGTTTAAAAAGATTGGTTTGCAAAGTTTCTTCAAATTATATTGGAATGACCACTTCTTGGCTTTGTGGTATGGCAGGAAATTCATAGTTGAACCAGTTAATTCATAGTTGACACACACCGAAAGAAAAAAAAAAGACATAAAAGTGTCTTAGAGTTTACCTTAAAACTAAATTCCTGAAGTTTGAATACTATTTTTTTTTTAAACTACCCTGACATTTCCAGTTCCTGGGTCACTGGTTATCAGGGTCAAATATAAACCAAAAATAGCCAGATATATTAACACTTGATTAATTTAGGTGAAACTCGCACTTACATATGGCAAATCCCAGAAAGATCTGGAGCTGGACCAGAGGATTTGGCTTGTATCCCATGGGCTTACTATTCAACTGTGGATCAAGTAAAGGTAAACTTTTGTTTTTTTTTTTTTTTTTTTTGGTGGTGCCGGGGATCGAACTCAGGCCCTTGTGCTTGCAAGGCAAGCACTTTAATCACTGAGCTAAATCCCCAGCCCCAAGGTAAACTTTTGAATCATTTGTTTTGTGACAATTACCAAAATAGACACACAATTGAAGGAAGATTGAGGTTGGAGTTTTCCTGTGCTCCAACTCTATGTTAAAATCTCAGGAAAGTAAGCTACTTTGCAATCTCCTTCCATTTTTTCAGTTTGCTTATTTTTGTAGATAGTTGTAAGTACCCGATGGCTACTGATTATAGATAACACTTAGAGCAATTATCAATGTAATATTTTATTTCCCTTTTGATGTGAAAATATGTTGAACTTGAAGAACTGAGGTGCATGGCTTTAATTTATTACATGATAACAAAAATAGTTGATTCCACAGTCAATCACAGAACTGAAGGTATTGTTCGATGAAATATTTCAAAGCAAAAAATAACACTCAATAATCACAGATCAGAAGATCTACTCAGACTGTTCTGTAGAATTAAATCTCTAGTCTAAATCTGTCTTCTGAGTTCTCATCCTTTCCATACACATATCTGCTAAGCATTTCCACCAGTGACTGCTGCAAGGACTTAGAAACTCAGCAGCTCTAACATAGATGTTGGGATCTTCTTCTACCTCCTCTGCACTTCCTTTTATAATAATAGCATCGTGAGAACCAAATCTCATTTGTTCAAGCAGGAACTCTGAATTACCGAACACCTATTTCCCTTCAACTTTCCCAAGCAATTACCCTACCTATAGCTCAACCCATTCCTTCTCTCCACCCACACAATTCAGATTCTTGAAATTAGCCTCAACTCCTGCCATGACCCTTCCAGCTTCCGATCTCTTCCCTCTCCAAGTTTTTACTTCACCAGAATCAATGTACTAAAAATGCAAATTTTCTGTCACTTTGGGTCCAATTTTTCAGTACCTGTAAGATGAAATCTGAAATTCCTGATATATCTCAAAAGCACTTCTAAGACCTAATCTGTCATTAATGACATGCAGCCAAACCACACTCATAGATTTAAGAGTCAACTGTGGTCTTCTTCCTCCGTGTCCATCAGCATTCTATGTAATTCCATTGTAGGTAATAGCTTCCTGTTTTGTTTTGTTTGGTTGCTTTTTGTTTTTTGAGACAGGATCTCACTATGTAGTTCAGGCTGGCCTTAAACCCACAGGTCCTCTGCTTCTATTTCATTTCTTCTAGTCTTCTGTTTTCCCTATTAAACTGAGCTCCTGGAGGGCAGGAGCCTCATTTCACTGCTTGATGGAGTTAGACTGACTGGCCCAGTGCTTAGCTCAGCCTCATGAGTTCATGAGCCTATGGAATAAGCAAACCAATGCTCTTCATTTGGGTTCTTTTAAACCATTGCTCATTAGCTAAGCCAATTTTTGGCCTCTGCATGTATTTCACTTATACATCACCCACCTCCCTATTCACCACTGTTCCAACTTAACTAGTTCAAATGAGAAGTTACTAAACTGGCGGCATCACACGGGTCAAGTCTACTATTTAAATCAGTCCCTCTAAAATTTCTGAGATCAGGATTGACACGGTCCCACTTCTCTGAAATCCTGACCTACACTGCAAGGATGCCTGTTGTTTCTGCTTGTTTTCAGGACCTGTACAGTGGATTGATTGGCCCACTGATTGTCTGTCGGAAACATTCCATGAAAGTGTTCAATCCCAAAAAGAAACTGGAATTTTCCCTTCTGTTCCTAGTATTTGACGAGAATGAATCTTGGTACTTAGATGATAACATCAAAACATACTCTGAGCACCCTGAGAAAGTAAACAAAGAAAATGATGAATTCATAGAAAGCAATAAAATGCACGGTATGACAAATGATTCTAAAACCATTTTCTTCCTTCAAGTAAAATTTTGTTAGAGACTGTTTGTTCACTTTAAACTACTTCTTCCTCAATGTGTGAGGTAGAATCCTGTTCAAAAAGTGAACAATGTTTAAAACGTCTCTCCCAATTCCAAATCTCATTCCTTTTTAAATAAATTCACACTTAGTATTCAAGGCTTCTGGACAAAGTGACTAGAAAGCAGGGTGACATTAGTAACCTTCAAATATCCATTTCCTCCATTTGTAGTGAAATAAGTTGTATTGTATCAAAAACACTCCTTACATGAACTTAATTATATTTTTGTGAAGTAGCTATTGGTTTAAAATATTCTGAAAGGTGATATGAGACCCTATTGCCTTCTCCAGCTATCAATGGAAGAATGTTTGGAAACTTACGAGGCCTCACAATGCATGCGGGGGACGAGGTCATCTGGTATCTGTTAGGCATGGGCAATGAAGTAGACTTGCATTCTGTGCATTTTCATGGTCACAGCTTCCAATACAAGGTAAGACCTATCCATGGCAGTCATTCCCGCTGTATTTAAATATGTTTTAATACAAACAAAGTATTTCCTCCGAGATATTTATGGAAAACTGCAAGTTTCAAAGATTAGAGGGCACACCAATTTCAACTGACATTGCAGCCTTGTTACACCTTGGGTTCTTTGGATTTGCCGTCTTTACTGGATTTTTATGAGGTTCTGCTCATATATTCCGAGTAAGGCATTTGAGAGGAACAGCTAACAGACCAGGAGTGTCAGTGTAATGATGAACCAGATGGGAGAGGTCAAGACAAGACTTTAGCATAACCTTTGCCCTGCCTGTTCTAGGGTGGGTATGTCAAGTGGCCTGAGGTGAACAAGATCATCAGTTAGGTGTCAAGCAACTGACATTCCTAGATCTCAATCCCGCTTCTATTCCCAACTCTGTGCTGATTTCAGCAGGAACCAAAGGCTGTTCTGGAAATGCTTTTGTCTTACCATTGAATTAATATAGGCAATGAAGAAGCAACCAGAAAAGCACATCGCCGAAAGTTCATTTTATAATGTGCATTTTGTTTTATATAGGTATATTATATTCTTGGTGGACTTTCAATTTGATCCCTGTGGAAAGATATCCAACTCCTGTCTCTGGATGAGACTACCTAAACTGCCCCTGTTGCTGGCTTCTCTCCATGGGCCTCTTTTGCTGCTCCCTTTATTATTCTCTCTGTCTCACAACTTTACAGACAGGACAGTCTAGGATCTGCTAGAGTGTGGTTGGGGCTGAAGTGGGGTCACAGCTTAGCTCCTCCATGCTCAAGTGCTCGGAGAAAGAGGCAGACCAGAGTCACAATGCAGAAGGCCACAAGTAGTCCAGACTAAGGAGCTCACTCTCATCATGTCTTCCTTCCTTAGGCATTTGGCCAGTATTCAGGCCTTAGAGGAAATACAAGACCAGGATCATGTATCTCACTGTTTGTGTTAAAACAGAAATGTGCAGGGATTCATGTTTAAAAAAAACAGATTTATTAATTTTTCTAATATCCCTGAGCTAATCAAAGACTATTTGGGTGAACTCTTATAAATATTATATAATATTTGTCATTTTTCTAATTAAGAACAGGGGCGCTTATAGTTCTGATGTCTTTGACCTTTTCCCTGGAACATACCAAACGCTTGAAATGTTTCCAAAAATACCTGGAATCTGGTTACTCCACTGCCACGTGACTGACCACATTCACGCTGGGATGGAAACTACCTACACTGTTCTGCCAAATGAAGGTGAATATACAGTCAGTAATTCTAGGAGTCATGTATTATGAATGTAATTCTGGTGCTATTTTGCCTAAGTACTTCCCCCAGTGTGAAGCATCTGTGACTATGCTGTCCTGCTTGCTTCCCTTTGCCTCTAATAGGGATTTTTACTGCTAAACAGTGAGGGATATTGCTCACTTCCCGAGGGCTGGTACTAAGAACAGAACCAGCAGTCTTCAAGATAATATAAACAGACACCACTTGATGCAGTGTAATTATAACTAAAGCTGATGTAAGAGAGTATCGTATTAGTTATGTACCAAGAAACAAACCACGACTTTCAAGGTACTTTTAGAATTTAATTTCTTTCTTAACAGAAAACACTAATTTTTTTCTAGGTAGCAGCTCATCTGTAAGAGAAGCCCAGGACAATCCCAAATAACAGTATGATTTCTAACAGTCAATCAGGCAGAGTAGCATCTTTCTATGTTTCCAGGAAGAAGAGAAGACATTACTATTGTTTGTGAAAGATCCAGGAAACATAAACTTAAATTTCCTGGTCCCCAACTCCTGCAACAATTCCCACATGCAAGTGCACACACGAGTGCACACACACACACACACACGCACATGCACACGTGCGCTAAAAATACAGGACATTGAAGAGTCTTTTATGGATATAACCAATCATGTATAAAGAATGAAATTCCTGCTTTGTAGATGTAGGCTTTGGTCTTTCCTGAGTTTCTAAGTTCAGAAATGTTGGAAATGGAAATAGCCAGTCCAACCAGAAAGTTATGTAAAGAAAACAACTCTGTTGCCTCACCAAAATGAGAATTAAAATGAATATATAAATGGATGAAAATATAGAAATGAATATATTTCAAAATTTTTAAAAAATCACCTAAAGATTAATCCTTGGTGCAAAAGAAGTTTTAATTTCTGCTCCTGGAACTTACATCAATCTTCTAACATGAAAACTACCTCCATTAAAGCCCTTTGTATTACAAGGAGTAGTGAGCAATAATGCAAAAACTGGAAAGGGCAAATAGGCCACTGAGTTTAACACATTCCCAGAAGCTTGAGCCACCAGTGATACACGCATCACTGTCCACCTGATGCGACCGTCCCATGCCGCCTAATGGGACAGTCAGGCATGTACCACCGGTGGTTCAGAGCTGCCGGCAGCAGGACACAGGAATCACGGCCCTGTTGTGAACGTATTAATGCCAGGAACTGACTAATGTGAAGAGTCAAAAGGCTGAGAATGAAACCTATAAATAGTCTTTCAAGGACACATGCAAACCACACGAAAGGATGATCCTGCTCAGAGGGAACACAAGGCATTTGGGGAACTCACATGTGTAGACACCTGCAGAGGATGCGGGCATGCAGAAGGTGATGGCACAGGGGAGTCTTACACACACAGGCACTGAAGAGACTTGTACTGTGTACGTGCCTAGAGGGGGACAGGCAGATGACTGCTTGGTTAAGAAAGGGGAGGCTGTGCTGAAGCTGTACAGAAAAACTGTAGTGCAAATAGTAAATGTGAAGGAAAACACGTATTAGGGAAAATTACCTATAATCCTAGCACTCTGGGAAACTGAGGCAGTAGGACTGTGCTATCCTGGGAATTGAATCCAGGGTCTTCTCACTGAGCTGTATCTCTAGCTCTTTTTATTTTTTATTTTGTAACAGGGTCTAGAAGTTGTCCAGGCAGAGTTTGAACTCGCCATCCTCCTGCCTCAGGCTCCCAGAGTGTTGGGGTTACAGGGGTGCACCCAATGCCTGCCAGTTCCTCAATCTTTTGTCTTTCACAGATATGGAGAATTTGAAGCAGTCACTTTATGGAATGTCCTTCGAGTTTTTCTAATGTTTCCTCATAATTAGGCTTAGACTACACATTTTTGGCAAGACTATCACAAAAGTGATGTATTTTTCTCATTACCCCCATGTCAGGAGGCATAAGATAGTGATTTTTTTCCAATACTGGTTAAGTTTGAGCTTTAGTGATGGTGAGATATGACAGGTTCACCCACTGTAAATTTATAAATTTCCCCTTTATAATTAATAAGAATCTTGTGGGAAGGAAAATAACTTTTCTCTAATTAAAGCATTAGTAGAATGAGAGATTTTTTAAACATAAGAAAATTACAAAAATATAAATAAATTAAGAATGATAAAATAATGATAAATTAGAATGCATTTAATGTATAATTTACTAATCTTTTAAAACATATAAAATATACTATCTTAAATAATAGTCTTAAAATTTCTTTTTCTATAGAGATCAAGTCTGGATGAAAGAAATTGGTGATAAGTGGGGAAAAAAGATAAAGCAATGGTCCATAACAATGTGTGTGACAGTGTTGAATAGAACATTCACTTTGGTATGGCTCTAAACATTAAAAACAAAGACTGGAAACATAGCTCTGTGCATTTGTTGGGGGAATGCTGTTATTTCTTTGCATATGGAAATATGACAGACTGTAAACATGAAAGACAACTGGATAGTAGGGAACAAAATTGATTCACACAGGCCACTCATACTACCACTATTAGCACACTAAAATACTGCATTAAAAAATCTATGACCAGATGCTGTCCTAATGGCCTTCAAAGGATCACTATTCAGGTTCATTAAAATGTCTCCAACCATCAGTCCCTCTAACATACTAGTGACACACCTAATGAACCAGTGGCTGGGGTAGGGGGCGGATAAGAAAAAAAAGCCAATCTGAGTTTTGGCGAACCCTTAAAAACATGACCAAAAGGACCTTATCTGGAACTGGAGAAAGAGATGAGAAACAATGCTTTCATATTACATTCTGATAAAAAATTAAGATAATAAAATACTAAATTAAGAAATTGCCACCGGAAGACAGACCTCAAAATACTGTTGTGTCAGACAATAGGCAATTGGAAGTTTTGCCCAGCCTTAACTGGATTCCAGACGTATCACTGAGCTGAACTAGGATTCCAAATTGTTTAATAAGAAGTTGAAAAAGAAGACAGTCGTGAATATCATGTTAAAGTTCTTTATTTTCACATATACTGTAGCTGAAAGACCAAGGGTACGTATCAGCAAAAAATGGCAGCAAGGCTTTGGCTGAAAAACAACAGGCATTCAAAAAACCGTGTTAATAGCCAAGGTAAAAAGCTTTGTAAACCTCTGCTTCACTGATTCAGACAGAAACACAGTATAAGTTTCAAAAGTAACAATGTTTAAATCTTTTACTGCAGCAAAACATTTACATCTTTCTCAAAGAGAATCATTTAAAAAGAAAAGTAACCCAGCAGAGAAATCTGGAAAAATCCAGAAGATAAAATTCTGGACCACAAAGTAACATTTAAGTGCACTTGGAGAAGGTCCCTCAAAGTGTTCCCAGAATGAAAATGATTGTTATGTCCCCAAGAACAGAGCTGATGCTGTTTCTTGAAATAAAAGTCAGTATCCACCTTTAAAAACACATAGTTTCTCTGAGGAATTCTTCCATCTTGGAATTTTTTTACATTCTGTACAACTAAGTAGATTCATTTCTTATAATTAAGAAATCAAGAGTTTCCACCACATGGTAAGATAAGCATCCTGAAATCATCTATAAAAAGTCACTGGTTTGCATTTTTACCTGGCACTGAGTTTTCTAAAATTCAGTTTCATGTGCTATTGTGGTGGTCTTCAAATTATACCTTCATGTCAATGATTTCTTTCGACTGCAGTAAAGAAGATACGGCAAGAAAAATGCTGCAGTGCCATCTTCTGGGAGAACATTCAAGAAATCCCTTAATTCTAGGTCCACAGCAACAACTGACAGTGTTTCTGTTTATGGAAAGAAAACCTGAGTTAGAATTGAAAATCTGTCTTTATCCAACTTTCATTTTACTCAAACAATTAAAAGCTAATTCAGACAAGAAAGTGTTAGAACTAAGAAGAAAATAGCCTCTTCATTCCACAGCGATTACTTTGATTGATTTTAATAGTTTCTTAATGTATCCTTTCTAGAATCCTATAAAATTTATTTTATTATACTAGAGTTACTATGTCATTGCTAAAGTAATACATTATTTTTCAATAGACTTCTATTCTCTAAAGAAAAATACAATCATCTGAAAACTGCTTTAATGTTAGGGCTATACTGCAGCTAAATATATAAAAACTGCTAGGACAGGGAAAAACCACCAATTGTTAGATAACATTTTCTTTTGGGGGGGGGTTGCTGGAAATTGAACTCAGGGCCTCACGCTTGTTAGGCAAGTGCTCTACCACTGAGCTAAATCCCTAAACCCCATGACAGCATTTTCAAAAACTGGTTCCTCTCTATTATGAAATTTTCATGTTATTTATAAGCACAAATCTATTTTCATGACTATTACCTTTTCTTCTAAACTGCAAAGGTGCTCTAATAAACATTTTCAATATTTTTTCTAATATTTCTGTAAAGATAATTATGTAATTTTATGATTCCCCTTAGCAGATACATGCTCTCCAGGAAGAGAAGACTGACACTCTTCCCAATAAGAACAGCACTCCCAATAGACACACATTTGGTCTTACAACTCCATCCACAATTGAGGGCTATTCTCTGGGTGATCTTTGTGTGCCCTCCACTTACTCTATTTGCAGAATTAATGCAGTACAAATTTCACCCAAAGTCACATCCGGTATCTCACAATCTGAATTACCCTTTACACAAAGGAATGACCTGCCTTGGTACTGAACAGTTACCGACTGCAGCGGCAGTGATTAAGCATCAGAGAGACTTGGGAAGGATCCAGACACTACAACTGACACTACAAGCTGAATGACTTTAAGAAAATCACTCCAACTCCCAAGTCCTGTTTCCTCATTGACAATGTATCAGTACATCTGCTAGCTCTCAGAGTTTCTATAAAAATTGAAACACAAAGTACACCTGACACCTAAGAGGACTTTAATAAAAAAAAAAGAAAACTACTAAGTAGTTTATAAGACTTGTATAAAAAGCATGAAGTACTGATAGTTTCCTCCCAAGTGATTTTACTCACCTAAATGTGGACCTTTAGATAGTACCCTAAATACAAACAATTGACTGTGGGTGCTGGTGTTGAGTACTCCCTGCTGCCAGATCCCCTCCCCGCCAAGCAAGGCCACCACAGGTCACACTCTGAGGAAGGTCGGGACTGTGTATCTGTAGGGTGTTTTCAAAGTTGATACAGTAATTTTGTGCATAATTTCTCACTTAATTTCTTCAAAAATCATTTGAGATTTTGACTGATTTAATCTAAGTCCCATTCTAAAGTTATTATAGCTATAGGTAATATGCCTGATTCAGAGTTGGGAAAATTAAGGCTAAGAAAAGATTAAAATAATTTGCCTATTCACTTACCAGCTACCCAAATCTAGAAGTTAACAAGGAATGACCTATAATATAAATATACAAGCTTAAAATTGTCTTGTTGGTCTAAAAATTATTTATCAAATGGTGAAAATAGCTATTTCCAGCTGGTGGGAATTTTTTTGTTTGCTTGCTTGTTTTTTTGTTTTTTGAGACACGGTCTCTCTATGCAGTTCAGGCTGGCCCCAAACTCACTAATGTAGCCCAGATTGGCCTCAAACTCACAGCAATCCTCCTGCCTCAGCCTCCTGAGTGCTGGAATTACAGGAGTGTGCCACAATACCCAGCTCCAGCTAGTGGGATTTTAAATAACTTTTTAAATCTTATTTTCAGAATTTGCCAGAATATTACAACTTTCTTTTTAAATTACAATTCATTATTACAAAAGCAGTAACAAACACTTCCTTTAAACAAATAAGCCATCCACCAACCCATTTCACCTTAGTGCAGTGGTTCTCAGCTAGGGCAATTTCGTCCCCTAGGGGACATCTGATAGTGTCTCGAAACATTTTTGATTGTCATAACTTGGGCAGTGCTACTGGCATCTATCAGGTAGAAGGCAAAGATGCCATTTAACATCATAAAACAGAAAACTTCCCCATACGTGGACAATTTTCCAGCTGTCAAACTGCAAAGGTTGGAAAATGTTACATTAGAGACACAAGAAATCCAAGTTCCTAAATGTATTCTATATTCCTAACCTCTATCTCCAACCTTACCCAACATTTTACTCCAGAGTGAGTCCTGAACATCTCACTAGTTCAAGCATATTAAACAACTGGTTCAGTCCAGGTTTTTCAGTAAGTGGCAGACCTGGCACTCAGCTCCAATTCTCCAGACCCCCATCTGGGGCTTCTCCGTGTACTATAGTTGCTAATGGGAAGACCTCTGCGAAATAGAACACAAACTCTTCAACAGCCACTGGCTCTGCCTAATATTTAAAAACCTCTTAGCTGGAAAACACAATGCCATCCAACACTGTCAATTTCTAACATTTCATGTGTGCTGCAATCGATGTAACCATGCTCTCTGTCATCAGGCCAACAATTCACTAGCAACGTTAACACACAATAGTATATAGACAGTGAAAATGATGTACCTATCAAGATTGGAAAATGACCAAGAATTATGAAAATTCAAGTAAGCACCTATGCTGTAAAAAAAAACTACAACTTTGAGACTTTCGGCTTTTTAAATTCTTAAAGAACTACCTTACCTTTAAGATTACCTTAAAAGAGTGTCAGCTCTGGGACCAGAAAAGATAAAGGAATTCTCAAATTTGGGGAGGGGGCCTCCGGAGGCTGGAAAAAGCTCTCCAGGTGACTCTGTAAGCCCTCTTCATCCCACTTGAGAATCACATGAAGAAATTAGAGAGCAAGGCTCCAGGGAGTTTAAAATTTAAATTTATAATCAGCTGAAAAAAATAATTTACCTTTTAATGATGATAGGTAAAGCTGATATTTCTCTCCTCCACACTTTATTCTCTGACAAAGTTCAGGTAGAAGTTTTTTCCACCATAGAGTCTGTCTTAGTAAAAATAAGTAAGTTTTAGTTTGATGCATTTTACATTCAGTTCTCCAATGAGAAGAAGACCATGCAGGAAAGCAAAGGGCAAAAATGCACCATGTGGTTAAGACACTCGATTTAATTGTAACAGAATATTAGCAGCCAGTCTTCTGCTTAAACTGAAGCAAAAGTAAGGCCTGTAACTTGGAACGCACATACATACATGGCTATTTTGAAGAAGAAATATACACATCCTGCTACTATGTCTTAGGTGGCAAGCAGGAAAGAAAAAGTACAACATAAAATCTGCTAATTTCTAAACTAAAAACCACACAACACAGAAAATATATGTTTCTCAAATCTTTGGGTTGTCACCTGTCATCTTTGTGACGCTAGAGGTGGAGGTGGACTATCAACTTGATTGGTTTGAGACCCTCCCGGGAGTTAGTGGAACATGCCTCTGAGTGTGTCGAGATGGGTCACAGAGGTGTGACCTTGAGGTCTACATATGGCCCCTCACCCTTTCCTCTCTGGCACTGTTGCCCTGCTGTGCTTCGCAGCCACCACAAACTAAGCAGCTTTATTCTTCCATTCCTGCTTTCTACCATGATGTTACTGCCTTGGGCCCAGCCAACCAGACTAAATCCCTGGAAATCGTGAGCCATATTAACCCTCTCCTCCTTTAGGCTGTGATTGTTGGATCTTGTGTCCCAGCTATGGGAAAGCTAACTAATATAGACAACTGGTAATAGAGAAGTGGGCTCATTACTGTGACTATACATGACCATGTCGTTCAGAAGCCTTTGGAACTGGCTTGCAGAAGTCTGAAGAAGTGGGCTAAAGAAAGCCTAAAATGCTGGAAGCACAGCCTGATGGGCAGGGCAGTAAAACGGTCCATAAAAGACAGGAAGTTTCAGTACCAAACAAGCACTTTGTGAACAATTGGAGTACAGGCCATGTGTGTTACACTCTGGCAGAAAATTTGTCTATAGTTAACCCATGTCTTTAGAGACGAAATTTCAGGACAGTCTAATGTTCAGGCTGTGGCATGGGTACTGCTAGCTGCTTTTAGCCAGACTTATAGTAAGAATCAGGAAAAAAGCAGATCAGAAAAATTTGAAAATCTTAAATTCTGGCCCAAAAGGAAGCATATGTAAATAAAGTTAGGGTTAAAGACACTGTAGTTGACTGAAGAGATAACACCATAGAAAAGAAACTAAGTACTTTGCATGGGGCAAGAAGTTAGAAGGGTATCTAGAAACTGTGGACTCAGGATACAAAAATGTCAACTTTTCATTTGAGAAGAGTCCTGGGACCCCTGCTCAAGAGAAGCCTCCCAGGGAACTAGCTCCCTGGAATTCATTTCACTGAGCTCCGCTATCCAGGCACTTAGAGGCTGTTCCTGCCATGGTCTAAGGAAACCTGGTGCTTGTTTTACTGGTCTGCAGAATGCAAGAGTTGTGGAGTCAGAGACTTCCACCCAGATTTCAGAGAAAGACCTGGAAGGCCAGGCAAGGACCCCTGAGAGGAAGATGCATGAAGCTCTGAGAGTGAAACTGAAGGTACAGTGGAAACCCCAGGAAATCAGAGATGCAGTAATGGGAAAACTAACACAATCCCCATACAATATTTTTTAAAAGATGATAACATATCATCGCCATGCATTTTAACAGCATTAACAGTGCTGAAAACATAGAATATTAAGCATATATATTCACTGTATCCGCACAGCCTTGTGAAGTTGGACTGGCAGAAATTGTCCCCATTTAAAAAAAAAGCAACAAGATTATCAAATCTGATGATCACTGAACAAGCCTAAAAACAAATCTGAAAAGCATACCCGGTTCTCTTCTTTCAGTTCATGATTAGCATATGGAATGACTGCCTCTGGGCATCTCTCTAACAGTGTGTCTATGCACTGCTCATACTCCTTCAAACGGGTACGACACAGAACATGGATGCTGAGGCCGGCAATAGTGTCTTCTGAGAGTGGCTCCAAGAAGGGAATAATGGAAGCTATGTCAAATGAAGGACCACATATAAGAGACTATGAACAGAAAAGTGACAGGTCAGGAAATAAGGCATCTGAAAAACTAAAACACATATATAGCATACATTTTAAAAGAAATACACATACAGTCTTCATTTAGTAAGTCTAAGAGGACTGAAGTATTAAATAATCTTGAGTCCACCTCTAGTTTAAGGAAAGAAGACCTGTTTAATAGGAACGATCATTTAAAAAATATTTCATTTGCTTTGGATGGACTGCAAATTAAAACTAATGGAAATTCTTTAGGATCTTATCCTAAAGAAATAATCAATATGTGGTGGTCAAAGATCTATCTCCAATATTCAGCGCAAAAATATTTATAACATTGAAAAATCAGAAGTAGTCTAAATGTTCAAGCATGGATGTAAATAAATTATACTACATTCACATAATGGGACACAATAGTCATCAAAATTATGTTTTCAAAGGCTAGTTAAGAAGAAAATGTTTGTGATAAATTGATGAGTAAAAACTGTAATACAAAATGATATTCACAGCATGATCACTTTAATAAAATCCATAGATGTACACACACAGATAGAAATAGGCCTGGAAGAGGACTGCATCTGAGATAGAGACTAACCCACTGGATGGAAGGACAAAACTGACTTTTCATTTTTTTTTCATACTTTTCTGTATTTACCAAATTTTCTGTGAGCAGGTACTATACATATAACCAAAAAAAAAAAAATTTAACATTTTAAAAAACTAATGTTGTTTAGAACATGATCATTTGTATTAATGCTCTTTACCTCAAGCTGAATGACAAGTAGCAACTATTATTTCAGTATTTAGAACTTCATTAGTATTTTACTTTTAAGCAACTTCACTGGTATTTTACTTTATTTAATTTGTACATAGTAGTTTTGACTCTACACAAAAATAATCTCCATTTTCCCTTTCACCTGTAAGATAGATAATCATATCTCAGTTTCTTTTCCCTGTATCTTTTTTGCTACAGCATGTTCTCAGACTTACAGGAGGATATGGAACATGAACTACCCATTCACAGTCAGCGTGATTATTTTATCCCAAATATCTATCAAGGAATAGCCCGGAGAACAAGGTTGGTATCTGTTCTTTCAGCAGGTTTAACAAATTATTCATCTAAATAATTTCCTGACAATAAGATGGCAAAAATGAACGTGATAATCTCTTATTCACAGTATCTCAATGAGGAGGAAAATGGATTATTTCTATATTCTACCCTTGATCTACTGGAATAATGGGTGAGGCAAGAAAGAGGCAGGGGCACCAAACCCAGTAAAAAAAGGAAGTTAGCCAATACTTGGTATAAAATGGATTACTTAAGAGTATTTACTTAAGAAGTTCAACAATGAGCACAAAAGCTAAGAAACACTAAATATTACATATTTCTCTAGATAAAGAGCGTTCCAAAAATTACTGTTATTCTTTAAAGTACTGTTAACATAGTCTGTTTCCGAGAGCACTCCACTTTCTTTTGCTATTGGAAATGGACTCCTCTCCAAACCCAGCACATGCACTATTTATTCCTTTCTCCGATCAAGACCCCTCACCCTCGACTCTGATCTGCAGGGCTGGAATCCACAGAGTTCTTTGTCTTCTTTGTCTAGACAATCATAACTGTTTTCAAGGATACATGGTTGCAAGGATATGGGAGGGTGAGAACCATGGTAATTTTGGCAAAGAGCACGATATTTACTGTATCTTTCCAAATAGCAGCTTTTGGACATATAAATGATTTTTAGATTTCAATTATAGCACAAATATACTCTTAAAATGATTGAGGACAATAGACAAATTCATATCAAATTTGTGGGAAGGATAAGAGAGGACAGTCACATGCTTTTGGAAAAGTTCTCCAAGTGATTCTGAATTTCCCCATTCCTCTAGTGAGAACAAATGAAATCTTTGTTTTCTGATACGTATTTTCTTCTTAATGATAAAGACTAATTAACACAGAGATAACATGGAAAAAGCTAAAATTAGATAAATAATTTAGAAAAGTTTACTTTAACATTTCTATCCTTTTTTTTTCTTTTGGTACTGGAGTCCAGGCTCTCTGCAATCCTCCTGCCTTGGCTTCCCAGAGTGCTGGGATTACAGGTGTAACAGTCCTGTCCTTTAACAGCAAAGATACTCAGGAAGAACGTACCCTTTTTAAATACTCTGAAATGTATTTTAGAAGATCACTAAATTCCACTTTTTTGTGCGTGTGCCATGGATCGAACTCAGGGCCTTGCGCTTGCTAGGCAAGCACTCTAACCACAGAGCTAAATCCCTAGCAAATTACACTTTTTTAAGCAATGATTATAAATATGCTTTAAAACTTTATAGCAGAAATTTAAAATGGCACTTATCACAATTTTGTCATATACTATTCCTGGGAGAAGGGGCAGAACCCAGCACTGTCCACCAGATTTACAGTTCATGCTCAAGCAGAGTTTGTAAAATGAACATAACTGAGGCTAAGCCCTTAGAAGCCTCCGCATCATAAGGATGCTGGCAACAAGGATCTAAATGTAAAAAACTCCCTCTCTGAGGACAACACAGTCCTGTCTGGACGCTGAGTCTAAGCAACATGGCCTCTTGAGTTCTTCCCCCCAACTCTCATCCCCAATACGGCATTTGGTTCCAGAAGCAGTAACGTTCCTAAACTTTAAATCAGGGATTACAAACTCAGAAGCCTAAACAGAGCATGAAAATACATAAAGGCAGCTGGGTGTAAGCAAAACAGATACGAGCCACCCAGCATCTGGGCTGGACAACATCAAAAGGAGAGCTGTGCAGAAAGACAGTGTGAGCACTGCCCCCAAGGGCCACAGGTCGGCTCCAGGCCTCAAGTTTCAGAGACAAGAAAGGTCTTTGTTAACAGTTCTGTGGCTTTTTTTTTTTTTTTTGGGTGGTGGGGGTCAAGCTCAGAGCCTTGTGCTTGCTAGCCAAGCGCTCTACCCACTGAGCTAAATCCCCAACCCTGCTGCATATTTTGAGTACCCTGAAAATCAGAATTCTTAATATGAAATCCTGATTTTTATATGTTACCAGCTACACTGGGCAGACCAAACAAAAAACAAATGTGGAAATGATATTCAGTCACTGGGCCACTGAACTACATTAAATAAAATCACATGCACAATTAAGCCAAGCATGATCCACCAATTCGAATGCAGGCTTTATTTCTCATTTTCAGTGGAAACACTGTTATGCTCAGAACTCCTATAGGATAATCTAATTCCTCTATAATCATTTCTCACTACTTTTTTTGGAAATCCTTTGTAGAAGAAGCCAGATAACGCTACTTCGACCTATCTTCTTATAAGACACAACCAATCATATGTGGTTGGCTTGGTTTAAAGGTTTATATTATGTTAACCATACATACACCGCCCCCATAAAAATACCACTGCACACAAAGTTTACACATTTGAAAATGACGACGCCTGCCACATAACCTGGTGCAGCTGGCCCACTTTCCTCAATAAAGCGGCCCTCTTGGCTCAGACAGCCCGCCAGCAGCAGCTCCAGGCAGAGGCAGCCATTTCCACCGAAGCGCTCGAGTATGCCTAACAATAGACTTCCCCCCCGAAAATGATGTATCTAGATTAACAGGACACTTGACTTCTATCAAATTTAAATCAAAAAAATAGAATTTTATTTACCTGTAATTTTGAAAGGTCTTCTGTATAATTTTTATCAGCTAGGGAATCAGATGATATTAAAACATGAACCCAGGGATAGATTAAGCCATAGTGACTAGATGCATTTATCTAAAACATAAAAGGAATTTATCATAAACAAAATACAATAACAAAAATTCTTCTCACCCATTCACAAAACACAAGCATCATTAATCCTCTGCCACATCACCACACCACTGTCCTAGCGATGGGAAGTCTTTCAGACGTATTACCCTAGAAAAGGCTCAACCTTGTTTTTGCCCCAGATAATCTGCACTAAAAATTTCCTTATATTTTAAAATTTAACACATTCCAAAGGAGTACTTTCTAATAAAAAGAGCTACATTGCTCATAAGCTAATTATACTCAAAAAGAGTTAACAGTAATACTGGAACTAGTATTACTGTTACACTACTTCATTTGGGAGGCAAAATGCCTTCCCTAAGTCCAAGACAATTCCCATGGAGCAAACCTTACTTAAAAAGTCCATGACTTGTTCAGTTAATTCATATTAGGTATGGCGTGCATGAGAGGAAAAAGGGCTGGAAGAGGAGAAGAGGTAGTTGTGTAATGCTACCGAACTGCTCTTTGGTGTGCAGCTGACAGGAAATGGATGCCCACTGAGGCAGCTTCCCTACCATCTGGCCTTCTGAAGTTCCTCCCCAATCAGGGAGGGTGGCAGGAGTCTCTTCCCTCATGTTCCACTTATCGATCCTCTGCTGAGGAAGTACAGACTTGGTGGTGTCCTTTCCACATGGTTTGACTACTGAGCTAATATTACTGACAATAAGTAATACAGGAGAAATATGGGACATTCTTCAGAACTTAAAATTACTTAAATATGGGCCATTTTGGTAATAGACAAGCATTTGATGCATTTTTAACTCCAGTTTAAATAAGATATCTGGTAATAGAAAACTAGGTTCAATTCCAAGTCAGTAACACTAAAACAGATTATTGTAATCTGCAATGAATGAGTTTAATCTAAAATACCATCCCCTCATCTTACCAGATCCTCTGATGTTCTCAAGGGTGTGGTATCAGGAAGCTGCCCCTTGGATAATCTCCAGATGTACCGTGATATGAGCTTGCCACAGAGCTCCTGAAGTGCCACATCTGGGAGACAGGCCACCAGCTGCGCCTCCCAGAAGTCCACTAGGAGCTGAGGAGTCCTGTCTTCATTCTCGCCACAGATCACCTTGAAAACAGTGAGACAAGCCCATGTCTCAGATAAACACAGCACTGATCACCTTACAGCTAGACTGTGGGGCCATGCAAGTAATGCCTTTAGTGCCATGGCAGAAACAAGTTTAGACATTTTAACAAGAAATGGTTTGTTGGTTGCATGGTTGCATGAAGGGAGTTCCTCCAGAAATATTCTTTATTTGTACTTTTATGTTACAAACCAATTAGGTGGAAGCCAATTTTTTCAATAAACAAATGAAAATCTCACTTCTTATTCTTCTCCCTGCCTTTCCACTAATTTCCATCAAGTTATCCAGAAAAATTACATTTTCAGTGTGACAAACCTTAAAGAAAGAATCCGCCTCTTCGATTCCAATTTTGTTGTTCTTCTGTAAGCCCAGGACTGCAGCCACAAGCAATCCAGGCTGAGTCTCCTTCAAGTGAACCGCAAGCTCTGTTGGAACAATCTGTCCCTTCCTCTGTTGGATCAGTAGTCGAGACTCCAGAATGAAGCCACATATCAACTTTGTCTTCAGATAAGAAAGAAATTTAGAAATGGAGTGTACACTGCATTCAGATCATCCTCTCGCAGGTATACCTTTGTGCATTTGGGATTCAGGAGTAAGCTATTAATAATTTACTTAAATCACATTGTTTTCTTTAACCACAAAGACTAGTTCATGAATCCCAAGCAGGACATCATTAACTATCTTACAGACATTATTAATATTTAAGTAAACATCAAGATGCTAATTTTTGCAGAGTGCCTTAGATTTAGTTCAACTCAAAGGGCTGGGGATTTAGTTTAGTGGTTAGAGAGCTTGCCTTGCGAGTGCAAGGCCCTGAGTTCGATTCCCAGAACCAAAAATAAAAAAACACACAAAGATTTAGTTCAACTCAATTTGAAAAGAATTAATTTTTATTTGGGATTCTACTCTTCAAAGCAGAAGATGCAGGCTGGGTGTGGTGGCACATGCATGTAATGCCAGCACTCGGGAGGCTGGGGTAGGAGGATCGCCACGAGTTTGAGGCTAACCTGGACTACACAGTGAGTTCAAGGCCAGCCTGGACTACATGAGACGATCATGTAGTCTCAAAAAAACCAAAGCAGAAGATGCCTTGATGTTGACATGTTCTCTTCATTGTAACAAAGCATGTCACTTATAAAATAATAAAGCACTTCAGCTCTTATTTAACCACAGTCTTACCGTAGGCATCTGACCACATGTAGGCAACAAAATCAACAGTGTAGGACACAGATTCTGAAGGCAAGCTACTTGGCTCTATTCTGACTCTCTCACTCGGCAACTGTGTGACCGTAGACAAGTTAAGCTCTGTGTGTCTTAGCTGCCTTATCTGCATAGTTATAATAATATCTACCTCACAGCATTACTGGAAAAATTAAAGAGATAACATAATGCAAGGGGCCTGGAATAGGCCTAGGATACAATAAAAGCTCAAATAACATTACTTCCAACTTTCTTTCCTTAAATAATTAACATCTTTGCCTCATGTCCCTTTTAAATGATTTCTTTTCCAAGGGAAATAACCTTTCTTCCTTTGATACAACATTCAAATGTCCAATCATCCGTAAAGTAACATGTGACACCTACTGGACACCTAATAAGGCTTACAGGCAACATTCCCTTTGCTATACTTAAATATGCATCACTCTGCTCTCTCCTCAGTGAACACATCATATTTCTCATGCCAGATCAGACTGCTGGCTCTGGGCAGATCCTGCATGTTCTTCTGTACCAATCGCGGTGTGCTGAATGTACCTCACACTAAGTTGAAAGATCTCTGACTATCCACTGCTGTCATTTATCAGTCTTACTTCTTTTTCTTTTGCTAGATCCAAAGTCCCACTGGGATCACTTCCCTTCTAATATTAAGTCTGCTTTCCATTACAACTAAGAAAGTATGAACTATAAAAAGCCCAGACTCCTCCAGACTTCAACCTTCTCTATCCTCTGCTGTTGGCACCAGGCAGAGCACCATACCTCTGAATGACTTTTCATTTCACTTCTATGCATGTCAAGGTCTCCCATCTTCAGAGCCAGTGCTGCTTTGGTCAGCGTCACTAAGACCAAGGAGAACCCACAAGTGTCCAGCTTCCTCAGATAGCTCAAGGCAGTTAAGGGATTCACATTCTTCATAGAAGGACTACAGAGAATGTGGGGCAATTGCTTCGGCTCAGCTGCGTGAAACATCTGAACCACTTTTGCTGCTAATTCCTTTGATGACCAAGAACAAAGAATAAAACGTCTGTCAGCCAAAAGAAATCAAAATCAAATATACACATGCTCAAAGATATAAGATACAAATAATGTAATTAAAAATAAAATTATAGTACTATGTGTTGATTAAAAATGAGTTGATCCGGATACGTGGGAGATCTGAGATGACTTGATGTGATCGCTTTGCTGAATGATAATGAAGGAAAAGCAGTGGAAATATGCACCAGGTTGTGATGCATATTCTAGTTTTTCTAATTAGATATTCTAATATTCTAATATTTCTAATTTTAATGGGAATTCAGAAGAAGAAAATAAGTATTTCATAAAATTACACTTTAAAAGAACAACTTGGTTCAAAATACAGCCAATGAAGTAATCTGTATGAGAAAATTTTCTCTCTCAAAAGCATTTGATATTACAACTTCCAATTGTATTTAAAATAGGTGAGGCACTAAAAATACTCCTTTAAAACGTCTTGAAGTCACTAGGCTGAGGTTTTCTAAGTGAAGCTTTGGACATCTGGAGAGCAGGGAAGGACTGCAAACGTGAAGACAGGAAGCTCCACATTCCAGAAGCCATGCTGCCGTCACTGGGCAAGTCCTTGGATCACTGTGGACTGCATCTCCCTCTCTACAGTGAGAGAACATGAGAAGATGACCCGCAAGGTCTTTTCCCAGCTGTAATTCTATAATCATTAATGAAGAAAAGAGCAAAGCAGAGTGTAGTGACGTGCCCCTATAATTCTAGCACACTGGATGCTGAGGCAGGAGGATTGCTGTGAGTTCGAAGCCAGCCTGGACTACATAGTGAGTTCAAGCCTAGCCTGGACTACATAGCAAAACTCTGTCCCAAAACAAACAAACAAAACAAAATAAAAAACCAAACAAAAAAAGGCATATTACTTTTTTGAGAAAAAGAATAAGAAAGATAGAAATAGTTGAAATTGACTTCCAAATGGTATGATAGAGAATAAATTAATAAAATGAAGAGTTAAAAATATTAGCTATAACTAAATAAAAAACAATATTAACTTCACTTAATTCTTCATCCAGGTTTTCATAAAGCGAATGATTAATATAAAAGATCAATCCCCTCTCATATTTCTGTGACTCATCCTCTGCTGCCCAGTCCACGCGGGTCAAAACTTCAGCCAGAGACAAACCAGACATCTTATAGTACGGCAAAGCAAGGTGGGAATGCTGGGTGTCAAGCCTAAAGGGAAGGAAACAAAACCCCTCAAATTTATAAGTTTTAAATCTGTATATTTAATATACCCAATAATAAAACAGATCATGCCTTCCAAAGACATTTATCTCAAAATACTTTTGTGGTGCCATTAGTAACTAGAACAAACTCACAAGTTTTATTTTTCAAATGATTCTAATTAATGCAGTTTATTTTTACATGCTTACAATAAATATAGAAAAAGATTAATTCAGTAAGTGAATTTTAGTATTCATGACATGGATCTAAAATAATGGTGTTACAGGGGTTGGGGATTTAGCTCAGTGGTACACCACTTGCCTAGCAAGTCCAAGGCCCTGAGTTAGATCCCCGGCACCCCCCAAAAATAAAATAAAATAGTGTTAAAGATAGAAAAAGTCTGTTTCACTAATTTACAATCATTCACACAGGTCAAGAAAGCCTCTGAAACAATCATACACCAAAAAAATCTGTAAATAACATTCTCAAAGAACAAAAATTGCTATTCACTCTAGTGTCCCTTTCCGACATAAAAGCTGACTGCTAAGATAAAAATCACAGGCTGTCCAAATGACATCTACTTTAAGCTGAGAGATGATAAAGAAATACTAGGACTGAGAGATTTTTTCGCTGGTAATGGGCCCCTCAGGGCCTGAAAAAAACATCTAATTCTGAAGTTAAGTGGTAGGAGACTGATGAACTTGAGACTAATTGCTCATCTAATAAACGATGACTCTTTCAAGACAGGAAATGGGTCACATTCACCTTTGTATCTCTCAGCCCAGCACAGTACATGGTATGCAGTGTGTGTTCAATAAATGCTTGTGAAATAAATGAATAAACAAACCACCTCCCTTCATGTGTTCCCCCATTTATAACTATCAGATAAAAAAGCTGGTAACTATATCCAAAACGCAAGACGGCTTCTGTAACAAGGTTCTAAGGATCATTAGCAACCTGCTATAACAATCTCCAAGGTGCCCACAGCTTTCTTTAAATGCTTCCAAAAGCTCTTCTTTCTCTCCAGGTTCCAGTTGACTGGCATCCATCAGGGCAGCTCTCACTAACAGGTGGGCCTCGCTGAGAAGGTGGATGCAGCTCTGGGTTCTTACAGTCTTGTACGTGTTACTGTAGTCCACCTAAAACAAGAGACAAACAGCTAACGTTGCTGAAGAGCACACCCAAAAGTCCTCCAGTTCTTAAGCACATCTAACTTGTGTTAATAACATATATATTTGAGCATATGAAACACTGAATTTTAATACTGTAAATACATCATTCAACAGGCCTTCGCTGAGAGTTCTCTTTCTTCACCATCCGTGAGCCAGTTTCACACATACATCAGTACAAATACTAACTTGTTAAACAGCTTTAAGGACAAAGAAGGCTGGAGAGGTCCCTCAGTAGCTGAGTGCCTGCTAGAGTGGGGTCCTGGGTTCAATCCCCAGCACCACAAAAACAGATAAAAGTTTTCAAAAAGACTTAGAGAAGGTCCAAATAATACTGTAATATTAACAACAGAGTTAACTTAGCAATCATTTTGGTCCCAATTTGGTAAAGCTAATGAAAATATATAAAATAGTTAATTTTTCTTTTTAAATTATGTGATTTAACTCTTTTAAATTGAGACTGATGATCCTTTCCTGAGTTTCAACTTGTGAGTTTAGGTTCTACTACATCTACTGGATAATTTGCCAAGGGCTCCTAAAGATGATCACCAGCTAATTTGAGTCAATCAGTATATTTAGACTGTCGTGGTCAGATCATCTGGGTGAAGTCTAATACCTTCAATTAAAGCAAGAGAGAAAAAAACAAGACAAAGCTTATATACAGTAATTGTCAGCATAAATTTCTGAGGGTGGGGGGAATCAGGAAACATTTTTCCTTGCTTACCAAAATTAACATCACTAATGAGGGGCAGGTGGACATCATGTACCTCCAGATATGATACATTAAAACAGCACTAAGAATGCATAATCTGAATCTAATCATGAAAAAATAATTGAACAAATCCAAAATGAAGAACATTTAAAAAAAAATGGTAGAGGAGAAAGGTATTTTTCAAAAATAGAATTTCAGTGTCATTTAAAAAAAAAAAAAAAAAGGAAAGGCAGCAAAAATATTCCAGATTCAAGGAGGCAAAAGAGATATGATAACTAAATATACTACCTGATTGCAAACTGGCTCCTACACTGAAGGGGGTGAAGAATGTTTATAAGCCATTACTGGGTCAACTGACAAAAGTGGAATATGAATTGCAGGTTAGATATCATTTCTAGGTTAAATTTACTCAAGCACGTGACTGTAGTGTGTTTACACAAGAGACTAGCCTGAGTTGTAGAGAATATAAAACAAAGTGTTTGGGGGCCAAAAGTTATGATGTATTAAATTTACCTTTCAGGGGCTGGGGATCTAGCTCAGTGATTAGAGTGCTTGCCTTTCAAGCACAAGGGCCTGAGTTCGATCCCCGGCACCACAAAAAAAAAAAAAAAAAAAAAATTTACCTTTCAATGGATCAGAAAAGAAAAAATGCGTGTGTTGAGAAAGCACAAGCGTATAAATAGAAAGAGAAGCAAAGGGGTAAAATGTTGACTCTGAGCACATTTGTATGGGAAAATACAGGTTTTATTCATACTGTTCTTACTCTTTCTTTTCTCTAAGTTTGAAATTATTTCAAAATAAAAAGTTAAAATAATTGT